>JAKGGE010002603.1:0-13989 GCA_023748175.1 Hoolock leuconedys | reverse complement strand
CCAAAGGTGCACTGGGACCCACAAGCGTGATGAATACGCTTGACCTTACTGAGATTATTTTGCCATTTACAATATATTTTCAAACACTCTTTTGGAAGCTACAGATTTATAGATTTTTGTTGTACATTTAAAATAATTCCCTGCCAACAAGCTGTGAAAGGGAAAAGTAATGCAACTTTTATTCACTGTTGGAAAAGTTCTTGAGCTGTATTGGAAAACTGATAAGAAATTGGAGGACTCTAAATGAGGAATTTTTAAGAGTTAAGGTTAAAGATTGCATTGCACTTAAAAGTAAAGGGAGCCACTGGAAGAGACGGGACAGAAGAGTCACAGGGTTGATAATGAATTGATTTATTATTCCTTCCTGATCTGCTTTTAATATTTTGTGTCTTTACGCTTTTTCGGTACGCTGGTTCAGTTACCGTATTGCTTCGCGGTGATGGGGCCGGGGCGGTGATGGGCGACGACTGAATTCTGCTCTGCCGGTGGGCCCGCCGTGCCCCGTTCGCGAAACTAAATGTGGTGGAGCGAAGGCAGCCACCAAGGACGTTACGGCGGTCGTGTTGGCGCCGCCTCCGCCGCTTTGCAGTGGAGGCCTCCAGGCGCTGGCTGAAGAAGCGGTAGGCCTTGCCGTCCTGGCGGCAGCTCGGCCTTCCTTGGTGCGCTTGTAGTATTTGTGCACGTTCTCGAACTTCTCCTTGCACTTCTTTGCGGTCCTCTTGGCACCCAGCTCCGCTAGCTTCCTGCTCACCGCCACCACCATTACTCAAGAGAAAGAAGAGAAGAAAAGAACTTGAATGCCATGGACCAAACACACAGGAAAAATAGAGATAGATATGCCGGCCTCCATCCACACAAATGGCATCTACTCCGAATCATATGCTGACTGCGACCTAAATCAATAAATAAAAAATCAAGGTTGGGAACGGCTTACTAAAACTAAAAGAAAGAATGCGCCTCGATGGCTGCATTGACGGCAACACATGCGCGGTTGTGTCTTACAAAGCATCCTCGGTTGTCTTAAAGCCTTTGGTTGGGATCGGTGTAGCGGTGGCATCTTTCATAGTTTCAGGGAAGGAACGGTGTAAACGGAAAGAAAAGGAGGCGCAGGATCAGAGAGAAGAGAGAGATGGGAAGATATCCTCCCTCTCTCCTACCCTCTCTCTACTTTCTCCTATCTCATTTATACTTTCTTCTTCTGCTTCTTGACAGAAGTTGAACCTCTCTCTCTCCCGTCACTGCAGCTGCAGGCGAGTCCGTGAGTACAGATCCAAAACAGATCGTCAGGCAGCTGTCTCGGAAAAGACTCAGGCGGTTTTGGTTTTCTTAACGCGCCGCCGCCGCCACCAGCAGCAACAGCAGGAGGAGGTGGTGAAGTAGAGATCCCAAAGGAAACTGTTAACCAGTCTCCTTTCGTATCTAATTATAACTTAACTTACAGGTCCGGGATGAGAGGGAAGGAAGGTGGAAGAAGGCTTTGGGCTCCCACATTTGGGTTGGGTTTTACCTGGAGACCTCTTCCCAGAGCGGGCCTTTAAAGGTGGCGTCCCGAAAGGCCCGGCGTCCACATGTCAGGCGGATCTTCCGGCAGCGCCAGCGTCTCCTGCCGCGGCCGAGGTTGCCGGGCCCGCGCCGCCGCGCGCTCGGCCTCCTCGCCCGCCCGGGGCTCTCGTCGTCCGGGAATCCCGCGCCCCATGGCGGGGAGCCAGCTCGTCGAATCCGGCTGCGGGGCTGCCGTGGCCGGGGAGCCGGCGCGATGGGGGAGGCGGCCTCCGCCAGCTCCATTAACTGCGGGCTGGAGGACGTGAGCTCGCCTGCCAGCGCCTGCAACCGCGATCGATGGCGTCTCCGGTGCGGCGGCGCGAATTACTGACCCTCCTGCTGTTTTCTGCTGCTGCTGCACCGTGACTCTGCAATTGTGATCGCACGGAGCTCTGCTCACAACAGTCGGGGCGGTTAGAACCAGTTGTTGTATCACTAGTAACGGAACTCCGATTCCCTCCTGGCGCCCTTCAACTTCCGCAGTGGGGGTGAGAGAGAGAGAGAGATGGGGATTGGAGGAATCAGAAATCGGAAAAGAAATCAGTACATAGATGGCAAAAAATAATAATGTAATAATAACTAATAAAAGATGGGAGCACAGACAAGTGGAAGAAGAGAGTATAGTAGGCATTGGATAGAAAGCATGGTGACTAAAACCCTATTATTCCTTATAAGTCTATTATACCACGGTGAAAGAATAATACGTGTTCCAAATATCTGATAGTAAACAATGGGTTACTGCCTGCCAACACGACCAGCTGTTGGGAACGTGAAATTATATAGTTTACGGCGGCTGGCACGCGGTAGTCTCCCTCCTCACTCCCTTTCATACCTCCACCTGACTACTGTTTGACATGGAGTTGCAGGTCCCACTCCTCCACGTGGTCGACAGTGACCGTGAATTTTCGTTTATTTACGTATTCAAACGCGTTTGTTTCGCACCTCCACAGCTCACAAATGCATTTCCCAAACCAAACATAAAAGTATACGAAGAAATATATATTATCATTTTTTAAATAATATTTTTTAATAGTATCAGAAAAAAACATTAAAAAATAGAAAAAAAAGGGAACAGATGATTGGGGGTATTCTAATCATTTATAAAATTCTAAAAACGTTAGTACTTTCCAGAAAAAAAAAAGGGTTTTTTCAGAAATTAGGTCAAAAAATCAGAATACAGAAAGGGATGAAAAAAAAAAAAAAAATGGGTGGGAGACAAGAACACATTGTTACAGCTGTCTAATGGGATTACCGGAGAGGGCTAGAACGTGACGGGCGAGTATCATGAGGATCCACAATCCCCCTAAAATGTAACCTACACATCCTGTCATGTTACCATTCTCTCTCTCTCTCTCTGGTTAAACCAGCTAATACCAGCCGTTCTTTATGGCCAATCGTAGAGAGAAAAGAGGGGAAGAAATAAGACCAAAGCCTAAACGGCTACCACAAGGATTCTGTGGATACCGTAGATGTAGGAGGAGGGGCGACTAGTAGCTTATTCTAATACGTATACGTAAAGCCGAGTAGAACTCAGGGAATCTCTCGTTCATGTGATACCCCAATATGATAACGATTGAAGACGACGCGAAATTATTAGCTCCAACAAGAAACAACCGAGACTGTGCGGTTGGCTAATTTCAAGAATCTCATGTTAGAACACCGTCCATTTCCGGGTTTACTGCTACTTAACGTGGTGGGAGGGAGGGAGGGAGGGAGGGGTAGCGATTGAGTTATTAGGGGTGGGACCCCTCTAATAATTCGTCTTAATTTTCCCACGTAATTATTTTTTACATCTGATCAACAATAATTCACTTACCCCAGTGGATCCTTGGCGTGGACTCGAGCGATAGGACCGCCACCCATGTGGGCATCGGTACTAATACCTCACTTATGCTGAGGAGTCGAATCACAGGCGATTTAACGAAGGCGAAGAGGTACTGCAACAAAGCGTTGCGTGATGGGATGGCCTGGAAACCGATCTACGGCACCCGGAATTAATGGTGCGCCGCATGTTGATTTGTCACGGCGTCGATCGACACGCCCACCGTCGGATCTCGATCGGAGGAGCGGCGTCGAAGGGGACCGACGGCGTGGCGATGGGCCCATCATGTGACCGATGGGCCGGGTCGTAAATATTAGGGCGATGGAATGGGATGCGATGCGATGCCATGCGATGGCGCACGGGACCACAGGTAAAGGCTTCTCCCTCGCCCGTATGGAATTCGATGGCAAAGGAAGGGAGGGCCATCGGCACTAAATATGAACAGAATCAATGTATCAATGTGCGGGTAGGGCATCGAAGATGATATGACGAGTTGTGTTTCGGCCCGGAACAATCCGGCTTTTGATAGGAGCATTAGTCCCCACAATAAAGGTGAATTTTTCGATAAAAACACCTCTTTATCTCTTTTTGGGTCTTTTTTCCAAATAAATATATTTAATTTTAGGAATTCTCAAACAATAACATTCTTTGTTTTAACCTGACGATCTGAAGGCACTTCCTCTATCTTTCCAAATAAAAAATAATCGAAATTCGGTGCAGGATAGATGGAACACCGTGCGTCGCAGAGGGCACCAGAGTCGAGACGAACGACTCGGCTTGACGGGGAAACTCAGGAAGTTTGTCGGCCAGCAAATCTGTGAGATCGATAACAGGAATTAGAGGAAAAAGACAATGAGCTCTGAGAGAGAGGATCCCAAATACTACCGTTACCAAGAGTCTCAATCGTTGAAGGTGAAAACAATGGAGGATAAAGAAAGTAAAAGTGAGAATAAGGTAAAAGGCAGTTGCAGTTGGATGGCACACAACCCCAAAATTTCAAAGTGGCCTGACTTTTCGGCATGTCACAAAAATGCCTTTTCTTTCCTACCATTACTGTCAGGATAAAGTAGTCGATTATTGCTCTTGCACTCCACCATAAAATTACATCAAAGATGGGATATTTTGGTGTTATTGATGATATTATTGTGTTAGGTTTCCATCGCACGAGTATGTCAATGCGACGTGGCACGCAGTCAACCATACGCTCATCGATCTAAACATAATTTTCCTAATGTTTACAGTAAAATTCACGACTTTTCCATTTTAAATTTGGTCGAAGCCAAGATTATTCCACGACGACAACGACGTGAAGCGGATGCTAAAGAAGAAAGCGTAATGAACGGTAAACCCACGTAACATTTCCGGGAAATTGGTGATACATATATATATATTTTTGGGGTTGGAGGGAGTCAGAATAGGAGGTTTAAAGACCATGCACGTAGCCGACACCCATCTTATAAAGGGGAATTAATTCCTTAACCCCACTAAATGAACATGGAGCATGTGATTTTGTCCGACCACATATCCTTCCTTCGCTAAGTTGCTCACTTTGTTCTTCTTACCCTGTAATTTACTTTTATGGATTTTTCTTCCTTTTTAAAACTTTTTTACCTTGACTCTGGATACCTCAATCTCCCTCGGCTAATTATCTTAATATAAATAAAAGGGTTCCGAATTATCATTTCAGTGACAGTCACTTCAGTGACAGTCACTGTGCAAATTTTGGATGCACCCTGACTCGAGTACTCATCAGTTGCAATGGAAAACACTGCTTGAGTGCGAGTACCCCAAACGAACCTCGGTTGGGTTTTGGTCCACGGACAATGGCACGATCGGCACGGAACGGCGGTTTCGACATCGCGACTACTATCGACGTCCGCGCCGCCGTCCATGTAGCTGAGCCAATCACTCTGTCAAAGGCTTTGACGACGAGGAAATTAAAGAGGCAGCTGGGGAGAAGGGGAGGGACGAAGAGTCGAGCCGAGCGAGCAGAAAGTGGCAACGACTCGTACGCCCCACAGAGCATGGTTTTACGTGGCCGGGCGCGGGAGAGCATGACAGCGACGACGCGAGGCGTCAACGCGAGCTCTCGCCGCCTCATTGAATTCATTGCGGAAATGTTAGGTAGGATCACAATTAAGCTTTACACTTTGGTACTGCGATCCCGCACGGGTGGCCTGGCATCGTCGGAAGCCTTGGCAGCCTGGAAACGGGCCTCACCACGCAGCAGCAGCAGCAACAGCGGCGGACCAGCTTTGCAGGCTCGCAATGAGCACGGCCTGCCCCTGCAAGCGGAAGCACATGTGTCAGGGTGAACGGGCTATGAGGAGACTTGAATCGTAAGTTTCATGGGCCGCTGAGGTGCCTGCGGACAGCAGTCAATTTAAGATGGAAGTCCAGACATCCCATATCAGACATTACACATTACCTCAAAGTTCGTAAAATTCAACGTGTACATGTCCCAAGACTTTAATCGATCAAATGACATAAGAAATGAACATTAGGAGTTAGATTTTGATTCGATATGACCAAACTTATTATTATGGTATCATAATTGATGACATTACCTTAATTCCAGAACATTCCTACACTTGGTGATGGAAAAAATATCTAAGCGATTCCATCCATCAAATATATCTTCAATGGCATCACAACTCAATAGTAACTGAATTGGGCTGGTGCATTTTTTTTCTTCTTGGATAGAGACTAAGATGCCTCTGTTACATGTAGAATTAGAACAATCCCTCGCAATATCTTTGAAACATATGAACATAAAGTGTAGCAGATAAAGCAAAGTCACGCTGCAAGAATACATGATTTGTTTTAGTTCCAGTTGCTTACCAAGATATATATAGTATCATTAGCCATGTTTTTGGATCTTATTACCATATAGAATTAGACATCCATACAAGTACATGCATCATCAAATCCTCCAAGCAACACTGGTGACAAACTTAACCGAACATGAATAATCAACAGTTCAGGCAACAAAGGCAGAATAAAAGTGATGAAGCTATGATAATTCTGAAGCTAAGGAGAAACTATTGTCAAAAATGGAGAAAAATTATGCAGAAGGACCCATTTATAACCATAACCAGAAGGCAAATGTATCGGTTTTCATTTTGAAAAAAAAAAAATTAGGAACCTCCGATCACTCGAGAGCATAGTTGTGCCGGTTCACTATTTAAGAATAAATTCCAGATGTCCCAACATGCTTAAATAGCTCAAAGACAACTTCACTTTATAACTGATTTGGTGAGAATATGTTATGGGATGCCATACTCTTTTATTCTATGTTGATTTCAAAGATCCAGATGATAAATTTCGACCAATAAGAGCTCAGGAAAAAAATAATCTGTAGAAGCAAATGTTCTTTAATTGGAAAAAGGAACGTATGTCTTGATAATCTTGTACATATTAGAAACCCTTTGATGAGGCCCAATTACTTTAAGCTTATGATGACCACCAAATAAGTTGGATCTAAGTTCATCATGTCCAAGTGTTTGATGACCCACTTCTTGAGAATGCTATGGGTAAACCTGAGAATGCTGATTGACAACAGAACTCTCAAATAATCCAGGGAAAACCAACACTTAAGTAAATCAAAAGCTTGTAGATTCTCCAATTTGAAACCTTGACACCATGGACAATATAAACAGAAAAGGAAATATATGTGGACAGCAATAAGTTCAATGGCCATGCATTTTAATTTAGAGGATATTTTGGAGGTGATACTCGACTCATTAAGCAAGCATCCCAAATTATCACAGAAAAGTCTCGGTCAGAAAAGTTTTAAAGGTACTGGCATGAGAGAAAAAGTTCAAAACTAAAACCAACTTCAAGATATGTTCATTGTCCATAGTGAATGATTGAGTTATTTCATACAATGGTCGTGCTGATATTAATAATATAATAGCCCCACCGGCCATGCAAGCAGCAGACCGAACATGATGAGAAATGCTACATAGGTAACCCATCGTGGAGGTAGACAAGAATAAGAATAAGTGACATGTGGGAGTCCTAAGGTACCACGAACTTCCTGAAATAAGACATCTTGTTCGAAAAAAGATGCTTCAAGATATTAATACTAGCTAAAAGCTTAAACAACGGAGTAAAGCCAAATTCAAAATGCACCTTCTCATTCACTCATATCTTGATTCAATGATAAATAGGCTGTTATTAACAAGATATCTACAAAATTTCAAAATTAGCAAGGTTCCAGTGAAGTGGCAAAGATGTCATTCGCCAAAAAACTTTATGCAAGAAAGAGATGAAGATGAGAACCAACTCCATTGCCTTGGCAATTTATAAAGCTTTAGAGCATGATTATTAAAGTGGCATAACAATGGCAATACATTGCTCATATCATTAGGGGATCATTGCCTTGAAAGCCATGGTCTTTAATCACTGGAGAGGGCACCCTTGTGGCATCAAAATTGGG
Organism: Hoolock leuconedys; assembly: GCA_023748175.1. NCBI lineage: Eukaryota > Metazoa > Chordata > Mammalia > Primates > Hylobatidae > Hoolock > Hoolock leuconedys. Next base: position 6,184 of record JAKGGE010002603.1, on the reverse strand, counting down.
TTTGCGCCTGCACGTGTGCACAATTGTAACAGACAGATGCCAGCACCACCAGTATGCAGGTCAGATGGGCAATACATGATTTGGAGTTCTTTGTTGTTCTGATGATCTTCTTTCACATTTAAAACTAATCAAACACATGCTTTATACATGACCAGTGTGACATGATACCTTGTGCCTAAGGACATTCTGTTTAATGTAACTTAACTCACAGTTTGTCAACAATATGTATGAATGGTAAATTTAGAGTTAGAACTCAAGGACATAAGAACCCAGTGGCAGTTATAGATTATAATTCATGATGTTTGTATCAAGGATTAGCATGCCACATACCATGCCCATGCCCAATGAATGATAACTTGATTGTGTTAGTGCACAAAAACAGCTATATACTCAGCATGATACTCAAGTTTCTATTATACTCAGGCATGATACACAAAATACAGCTATACTAGCATGATACTCAGGTAGGTATTGAGTACATATAATTTGCAAGTTTTTATATAACCCTAAATATAAATCCAAAGAACACGTACCAATTCAATTAGCTTATAGTTAATCATATATTAAATGGTATCAATAGATGAAATGGGCCAAATCATGATACATGTCAATATGTTCCATATTGCAGCAGCCACAACCAAGTAGCATTTTGCAAAAGGTATGAAACCACCAACCATACTACAATGCCATCTAAAGTGACATGCCCGTAAAGAGAAAATATATATCAAAAGTGATTGCAGATTGGCCACAGTCCTGCCTCATTCTAAAACCAGATATGATTCTAATTTTCTATTCAGGATTTTAGTAGTAATGACAATAGGGCATATTAGTCGGTCAACTTCAACCAAAATTTAATTTTATCATACTAATAACTTAAATAGGCCTACCCCGATAGCTAATAATACGTTATATACAGTAATGAATCTGGATCAAACAGGAAACTAAATCAATAATAATTTCACCTGTCTAATAAAAAGAACAAAGAAAAAAATGAAGAGGAAGAGGAAGACACATATTATAAGGGTTATCATGGTCCTGCAAGAATAGAAACAAAATGATCCATTTTATTTAAAGGTCCAGGCCCATGCAGCATTGCCAGTCCCCTGGTTTTCTAATAGCTATAAACTTTCCATGCAGTTTAAAAGATTACAGAAATTTTGGAAGTTAGACATGTTCATTTCTAGGAGAATTCTTATCTGTCCAGGAACACACATGATTAACTTCATTTATAAAACATATATGATGTAAGGATTCTCCCTTTTTGTAACCAAGCTTGATGTATGCCAACCCTACCCGCCATGTTTTGGCCCCATTTGACGGATCACCTTTACTTCACTTTTAAAATCCACATAATAGTTTTGTGTCCACCCAAAAATAGTACTTTTAAACTATGACAAACATTTTCCCAACACCATTTTCTATTCAGGAGTTTTTGTTGTTCCTTTTCTGAAACAAAAAAGCAATTGACAAGGTTAGACAAAGTCATCCAACAAAATCCCCACACTCAATCACTTTAAGCAAATCCTCATTGTTCTCTGGGTTCCATCTTTTTTGCCTCTTTACATCGTAAACTCAAAACACAAGTATTATTATTACAAATTTTATAATTGATTAAGCCCCATAAAAAAAATTGAGTGGCCAATAATCGCCCCTTTGCAAATCACCTCTCAACATAGAACAGATCTCAAGATTCACATCTGTGGTTTCTCTCACATACAAATTATACCTGCTTTTTAGTTACCTACAGAGCGATCAGAACTTTCTATTATGATTGATTCCATATAAAAAGATGAATTGTCCATCTCTAGTCACAAGCTACTTCCTCATTTAAATTAAGATATTATCGCAGCCCATTACCATTGAAAAAGAATGTACCTGCAATATTATCATGATGTGCATTTGCAGAAGAGAGCTTCAGGAGACACAGCTCATGCCCTTGAGATTCATGAACTGTATATCTTCTGATGAAAGGAAACCCCCAAGTCAGGATATGTGTATGTCAAAACCAAGAGAGTTCAGATAAACAGCCCATGCCCTTGAGATTCATTAACTCATAGAGCTCCTGATGCAAGTAAACCCACTCGATACATGTAAGTCAACCAAATAATGCTTTATGCATTGCATAAACACTTGTGATAGTCCAAGATAATGACTTCTATCTTACCAAAATATTTAATTATTCAAGAACTAGCTCTAGACCAAATTAAGGAAGGGAACACATCTACTTAATTAAACAATAACATCAAGGTTTGGAAAATCATCATGTCAATGGAGTCAGCACATCATCAAAGGAACTCATCTCAAAGTTACAAGTACAGAAGTATTATCATTCTTCGATATATTTGCATCAAATTGTACTTAAGATTATATACTCATTAACAATGCATTCCTTCATGTACATGATAAATGTACACACTGAGCTTAGGAAAGAAAATAACTCCTTTGATATCTAGAATAATATAGCATACCTTGACAAGGGGAAGTATGTAATTTCTAGCAATGGTATGTAAGGTGGAAAAGTGCATAAAGCTTCCATTGATCAGGGGTCTGGAACAGTCTATTATCTAGCATTATGCTCTAACCAATTCAAGTGCAACCTAACTAAAATAACTAGAGGCATCATGAGAAAGGGCCTATGGGAGGGAATAGTTTCTACAGTTTAGATTTTGCAGCTTCACTACTCCACTATTCAAAAGTTTCAATTTATCACTTAATGACCCATAAGAGTAAGATTCACTTATGTTTGAGTATTCTCATTGTTATCTCCAGCGAAAGCATCAAGCTACGTGATCAGAAGAGAAGAAAACCAAGATCCGTGCAATCTAATTATTGGGTTCCAAAAATTAGATTGTCATGAGGAATATTTTTTAACATGATTAAAGAGAGGCAAAAGATATGCCATAACAAAGCCTCTGTTCTAGATTAGTAGAAAATGAGAAATAACTCAATATAACTATGAAACCCTGCAAGGCCTACCTTTCAGAGTTACCACCGTTCCATCTTCGGGAACATCTCCAAGCATGAAACAAAAAGTTGAAGCATGGAGAAAAATAGAGTTTGCTCACAATAATCACCATCTGGTCAGATGATATACCGCTTAATGCACATATAGTCAAAGGGAACCAGCCTTGGGCGAGCTCCATGATCCACACTGCTTAACTGCAAAATTTTCAAGAGTCCCATAGCGTCTTTGATTTAGTTTGCAGCATAACCTTCTAGGCACCTGTACAGGAAAGAGAAAACAATCAACAATTTCATGAAATGGTATATATCATTAGTCAAGGCCTAAAAGAGCGCCAATCAGAACTTGGGAACAAACCAAGAGTGCCAATTTTTAGGCTCAATGGGTACCAAAGACTTGGATTTCATTCCGTCAGGTAGAGGAGGTGTTCGAGGAAAGCAGAATGCTTTTTTTTTTTTTAGATTGTCTCTCCCCTTAACTTTCGTCTATATGAACCAGCGTTGTATTTCCATCCCTTTCAATATCTCTCAAGAAAAACAGAACTGGCTTCTCTTGCAAACGAACCTGTAAGGTATCCCCTTGTGTCAAATCAGAGCTCATTCCTGATGATTAAGCATTTCCGAAGCAATATAAGTCTGTTCAAGAGCGTTCCGGCTGTGGAAGGACAATGGTTAGGAACACTTGGGCGGCGTAACCAGAGACTGAGAATGTAAGCTTCCTCCTCTTGTAAAGTGGCTTTCAAATTGGCCGCTGCAAGAAACTCTTAGGATCAGCCTTCATAGCCTTGGTGAAACGCTTCAGGCTTCCAAGAGTGCTCAAGCCAGGGTAGATGGGGTCCAGCGGCTTCAACATGAGTGAATTGATACGAAAGGAGCAACAGGTGAGCAGCCAAAGACCATGGGCATTTCCCCTGATATCCCACTGGGAACAACAACAAATAGAAAAATTAGAAATTGTGACATTGAACAGAATTCAGTGACATCAAAGCGGTAGAACTCATCACGCAATCATTCATATCAATCTTCATTACATAGAGTATCAGCGAGTTGGTCAATTATGTGAAGAAAAATTGGCCTCTGTATTAAATTTTAAAGATGAGCTCTAAAAATTGGAAGAGTAGAAACTTTTTATCATGAAATCAGTAACAGAATTTATTGATTCACAAAACATGGTAGAAAAATTTAAAGCAAGAATAGGACAGTTGGCTACCATCAATTATGGATTCTGAAGGAGAGGGACTCATGAGCTCGAGATGCATGCATGCAATAATGTATGTTGAATGAGCAAAGGATTAGATACACGGTAAGTTACCAACAGAGTACACACACCTGGTGGAAACCGTACTCGCGACTTAGAGGCACTCGAGCTCGGAGATGCATGCGGCACAACCGGTCGTCGCTGCCGTACGGCTTTGGATACCTCTCGATGCACTCGTCCATCTCATCCCCGCGAGAGCTACGGCAAGAGGATAGCTGATGGCGATCCCCGCCCCCGAATGCCATCGCGTGGCTGAAGTAGGTGTTGGCGGGAGTGACTTTCCGATGGGCTCCCGACGTACGCCATCTCGATTCAATCGTACTTGGCGAGCACGGCGACGAGGTTATCAGGGGCAGACGATGGTGTCGTCGTCCACGAGCACAAACCACGCGGGAGCCGCGGTGGCCGAGTCGGAAGGTCTCGGAGGGATGCGGGCGATGCGGAGGCCGGAGGGAGTGGCCGGTGGGGTTGGTGTATCGGAACCGAGATGTCCTCGGAGACGCGGTTGAGGGAGGGATCGGGCGGGGAGGTTGCGGGGCGGGCGGGGCGCGGGTCGTCGAGCCAGACGGTGGCCACGCATGGCGCCGGGCCGCCAGGGGAGTCGGACGGGCGCGGCGGCGCGGCCAGAGGTGAGAAGCCAGAGGCAAAAAGATGGAAGAGAAACAGGCAAAACAGTTCAGGAAGAGATGAAAATAAAGAGGAAAGGACAGTGGAGAACCGAACAACAAAGGAAAACAGGAAACAGAGGTCCGGATAAGGCAAAGTCGGGAAACGGATCGAAAACAAAGAAGAACAAACAGAGAGTGCAAAGGAAGGAAAAGGCAACAATTTCTTTAACGAATAACAACGATAAAATTAAAACAATGGCAATCTTGTGGAAAGGAAACAAAACAAATTCACAAAGGACACCGCTCGTGTCGTCATCATCGGCAGCAGTAGCAACGGTCATCAGCTCGAGAAAGACAGGGTTATGATGGGGGAGGCAGAGGAGGGCAAAAATTGGAAGGAAACCAAACCAACAGAGCGAGTGTGTGCGTGTGTGTGAGAGACGGTGAGGGTGGCAATGCTCAACGTGTGTCTGGCACTTCAAACGGGCCGTTCTGGACGTCGTTGGCATGGGCCCCACAGAATCTGGAGAGAGCTGGGCAAGGGTGCGTAAGTGGTGTTTCTATTGCGGCGTGGCTGCTCGGGACAGCCAGCCATCGCCCCTTGCTCGTTGCTTGGCGGACGGGCGACGATTCCGTTACTTCATGGAGAAAAAGCGACGTGATCCGAGTTGTTATGTTATTGGACCCGAAATCGAAAAGCTCGTCCACGTCAGAGATTTGACCTGTACATCGGGATCGAATCGGACCCAAATCGAACTTGGTATTCGATCGACACGGTCCCATCTTTGCTGCCCTTTACAGTTACCAATCATCCATTGTTTTTCCTTTTTCATCAGTTCATTGTGTAGTTCTATTCTCAGATCCTTGCCAGGTTATTGTTCTTTGCACACCGTTAAAGTCCGTTATTCCAGAATTTATAGCTTTTTTGCCACAATTATGGCGTTATTTCCGAGAATTATTGACATGTAATATGAGAAGAACTTTGAAGGTGTTATGGAATGGTTCTTATATTACTCTTTGCAGATAAATGAATTTGTAATAATAATTCCCACCGGTATTTGTTCCCGTAACATGTTTTCGATCCTGTAAGCGAGTGGAACTCGACGGTGACAGCGGGTGTCACATGGATCATTGGGGATTGAGCTACTGTCGCAGGCATTCAATTCAGAAGGACAAGAGGGATGTGGTGCATACGCAGATAAAACGCAGCTTATATTTATTCAGTCAAGCAGTAGCTACACGGTGGTCGTGTGGAAACGGTCATCACACACAGCTCGCAATACGTTTAGAGTAGAAGGGCTGGCTTGCTGCTTGTGGGAGGGAGGGAGAGGGTGGAGGAGCGCGAGGCCCTCTCGAA
>JAKGGE010001984.1:0-13987 GCA_023748175.1 Hoolock leuconedys | reverse complement strand
GAATTTATAGCTTTTTTGCCACAATTATGGCGTTATTTCCGAGAATTATTGACATGTAATATGAGAAGAACTTTGAAGGTGTTATGGAATGGTTCTTATATTACTCTTTGCAGATAAATGAATTTGTAATAATAATTCCCACCGGTATTTGTTCCCGTAACATGTTTTCGATCCTGTAAGCGAGTGGAACTCGACGGTGACAGCGGGTGTCACATGGATCATTGGGGATTGAGCTACTGTCGCAGGCATTCAATTCAGAAGGACAAGAGGGATGTGGTGCATACGCAGATAAAACGCAGCTTATATTTATTCAGTCAAGCAGTAGCTACACGGTGGTCGTGTGGAAACGGTCATCACACACAGCTCGCAATACGTTTAGAGTAGAAGGGCTGGCTTGCTGCTTGTGGGAGGGAGGGAGAGGGTGGAGGAGCGCGAGGCCCTCTCGAACTGGAAGCTCCAATTAGCTCATGTGACTAAGGGGACATAAGAGATCTATAACCCCTCTCTTGTGTATCATATATCTACATCTCCATATTATATTTTTAGTCCTAGAAGTCTATCTGATATTTATACCAGGAAAAAGTAAAGAGAGTGCAGAATATGTAATTAGAGTCCCTTCTATCAATGTCTCCTAAGGAATCTTGTCATAATTAGAATTTTATTTTGTTAGTGATAATCATTGTTAAAATCCAATGGATCTATAATATATCTTACTTAATTAGATATACTAGATACTTTTTCACATTTTCCCACTTGGCTCATTAATTGGTAAGATATAAAAATTAAAATTTTGATTCTTAAAACAAGCATTAAAACAACTTTACCAAATTTGATTTTTTAAAATTTTGAGAAAAATATTTTATATATGGTCATAAATTTTTAAAATAAGTAATAAATCTAATAAGCATAATAGTACTACATTGAGTTCAACTAGCAATATGAGTTATGATTATATATCATCGATGTCATGTTTTTTTATGTACCACAAATTGTTAGATCTTGCCCAATATAATCCATAATGACTTTTTAAAATTTATCTTATTGAATAATCTTATTATTATATTCAATTATATTATACATAAACATAAATATAAATAGGATAGTAAAATAAAATAACTTTTAATTAAGAAAAAATCAATAATAACATCCACTAAAATATACATCATTATAATATCTTTTGCATGACTTGCGAACTAAAGCTTTGGTAAATGAATGTTAATCATCAAAGTATTGATGCTTAGGTTCTCGTTGATAATTATTATTTTTTGATTATTTCTTTAACCACTAAGTACTTTATCTTGATGTACTTGGAATTACTAAAGTAGCATCCGCTCTTATAGAAGAAAATTAGTATGATATTATCACAGAATTTTTTCCGGCGGTCCAATAATTGAGTTGATCCACCCGTCTCAAGATGAAATTTTTACAATAATAAAAGTTTAATTTGTAGTCTAAAAGTATATCATAAATTACATCCATGTCATCATTCCTCATCATTCTCAAAGTCAGCATATGAATGACACATACACTTCAAACTGATATGATTTTTTGTATGTGAGGCATATACTGGTTATTTTATCTCCTATAGTTATCTTATTGCTTTCTCTTTGCTTAGCTTCCCAATGTTTCATTTCGGGGTTGCTTTGGTATCTATCTAGCATTGTAACTATAAAATTGATATCTGAATATTGGATAGGTTTGAGCATATATAATAGACTTTCAACTAGGCATATATAAGGAATGATTCTTCATTTTGATTCATTTCTAGGTTATTTTGGACACTAGTTTTATAGAATCTTTCACCTCTACTAATATATATATTATTAGCTAAACAAAGACATACTAAATCTTTGCGAGACTTCGATCAATATATTCTTTAGAGATAGTCTTAATAATAGTGAGATCTATCCATGAATCTCAATATCAATAACATATATATGACATATCAACGCTATCTTATAATTTTTAATAGAAATATATTGGTTTCATACAATAAACCAAGATCATTCTTATTAAGCAAATATAAATATCAATATAATGGTTGCTCACACTAGCATTCAGATATATGCATTGATTAATAATATTTTTCTTAAGTCTAAAAAGTAATGATATTATGAAACTTTATATATTGGGAGTTTCAACAATGTCATAAATAGATTTCCCTAGATTTTACAAGCCTATTTTTCTCTCTTATGTATGAATCTTTCATGTTATTCCATATAGATTTTTCTCATCTAAATATCCATTTAGAAATATTATTTTTACATCTAACGATATAACTTTCAAGATCATAGTAGTACTAGGAATCCTTTTTAGAAACTAAAGAAAATATCTCATTATGATACGATCTTCTTTTTTTGAAAAAAATCCTTAACCATAGAAATCAGCATATGAATCGATGTCTTTTTGAAAAAAAAACCTTTAGTCATAGTCTAGTTTATATCTTCGATATTGCCCATTGACTTATGTTTTGTCTTAAAGACTCATTTACCCGTAAACTGCACATTATTGATGAATTCAACGAGTATCCAAGTAACATTCGTCAATGCGATTTTATCTTTATACTCCCTTATCATATCCTTTTAGAATCATTACATTAGGTAGCTTATTAAAACCTATAGAGTCCTTTTTCATCCTTTGTCATAATTTAATTTCTTGTAGATATACCATATAATTGTCGGAAATGACATATCACTTTCTTTAAGATCTTCTTAAAACTCTTTGGTTGTAGTTGTTCTACAAGATCGTAGGACATATTATATAAGCGTCAATTAATCTTATTTTGTTGTTTTCCCTGATTAATTCTTTCTGTGTTTGATCTCTCGAGATAAGAGATGATAATGGAAATTAATCTATACTCCTACGATGAAATTAATTTTTAAGATTTTCACTCCTATTGATTTGATCAATTTTGAATATTACATAATCAGATTCACCACACTATCATCATATGATTGGAAACAATAAAATCTATACCCTTAAATTTTACTAGATAACTAATAAAAATTTAAAAATAATTTTTGGATCAATTTCTTTTATATGGTTTGAAGACTCACTTATCTCTGTAGGATACTTCCAAAACCATATAAAATGTGTTCAAACTAGATTTTCTACGGTTCATAACTCAAAGGTGAGTTGATGGAATTGACTACTAAGAACCTTATTTCAGATATATATATAGTTGTCCTAAGAGCTTCAACTTATATTGATTTAAGTATAAAATGAATAAGCTCATCATGCTCCTAATCATGTCCATAAGAGTATAATTTTACCTTTTAGTAATGTCATTATGTTGTGACATACTGTTATAATTTATGTAAGCACAATACCTTATTTTTCCTAAGAATCTAATCAATATTCTAATCAAATTTATTAGATTTGTCGCCAAAATTATCACCCGGATAATTTTAGCTTTTATTTCATTATATTTTAATCTCATTTATATATATACTTCAAGAGTGTTATGTAGCTTAAGAATTTTCATGTATTAGATACATAATGTATCTAGATATGTCATATATAAATATGATGGGAAATACCTTTCTCTACTAAAACATGATATATAAAGTGGTCCACATATTAGTATAAATAATTTTTAATGAGTTCTTTACTACTTGTAATTTTTTTCTTTGTATCCTTGATGCTTTCCTTTAATACAATCTGTGCAAATATCAAAATCAGTGAAGTCTAAATCTTTCAAAATATCAGCCTTTACTTTAATATTTAATTCTTTTCTTAGAATGCATTTCGTCGTTTATGTGTCATAATACAGAAGAAATTTCATTATTGAAACTATATATCGAGCCTAACACACATTTGATTGTAGGGTCACTAATGCTGTACAAACTCAAAATTCAAAATTAATTCTATATAAACCATTGTTTTCAAAACTAATTTTTTCTTAAATCCTTGAAATATATTAGATTTACCGTTACCAAAAGAAAGACAATATCCTAACTAATCAAATGGCTTCGTCTCTAAGCATGATCAATAAGTTTCCACTAATATCACTTTCACTTTGAGAGAATTTCCCCGATAGTGGATGTCTTTCATATTTTTAGTTTTTTGATCGAAGAAATCCTACATATTGTATTAGCAACATAAGTTGAAGCATGGGAATATAATCCAAGCTGTGTATTAGAAGAAAAATTTTGTAATGTTTAATTCAATCCCTTATATTTAATGCTTAGTCCCTTTTGAATGTTCTTTCTTACGTAAGAAAGAAATATTTTACTATGACAACTTTTCCTTTCATTAGTCAACAATATTTCCCAGACTCGATAAATTTATTTGATATATGGCGCTTCAACCTTTTTTCTTTTTACGCTTCTTGAATAAAGGTTAGAACATTATGAGATATTTTTGTCTTAATATTAATTATTCTTGAACACATATATTAATTAGCTCATTTCAAATTTCACTTATCCTTATTTATATTATAGTGAATCTTGAATTGATCAAATTGAAGAAATTAAGAATAAATTGTCTGAGGAAAGACTCATCAACATTCATATATATGATAAGTCATATTTTATCTGAGTTAAAATGTTGTTAGGTAGTGTCATTCTTGGGAGCTGACACGACATGTTTTGGTCTCAAAAGTGAAGATCCGTCGAGAGGCTTTTCTTGGGGTGATGGTGTGGCTTCGAATGGGGAGTTGCAAGATGGCAGGTGGACTCGGTGTTCTTGTTGATGGTTCTATGATTGTGTCTGGGAATTAAAGCTTGTCCTATTAAATGGAGCTTGGGAATTAGATCACGGGGTGCAGCTTGTCCATGCACAGGGAGCATTGACCTCACCTCGAGGTGCTTAGATCTCGTTAAGGGACACATGAGTGGGTGTGATGAGGGTTTCACCACCCGATCTCTCTAACTCTCGAGAGTTAGTAATCTAAGATTCCCGAATATAGGTTGAAATAGTTTAAAAGGATTGAGTTCTCCTTCCCTGTTTATGATGTCATTTTATAATTTAAAGGAGGAGAAGAAAGTAGTAAATGTCCTTCCTTGTCATAAAAGGAAGAGAAGGGGAGTTTAAGTTATTTTTCTTGCATCATAGGGAGAGAAAAATTACTAGTTATAGATTTACTTTCTGAAGCGATCAAATTGGGTGATGGCATGTGTGTAAAAATGATATATTCTCTTTTTGCTTATTATTTATTTAATATTTTTCTCATTTTATATTGTCTGTGCATGTATTGTGATGTCCATGAATCTATGCAATGAATCGAATCATGTTGGGAATATGATAATGAGATCAATTCACTTAACATAGACCATAAATAATCTTAGTGTAGTCATAGGTGCGGGTTCCATTGAGATGATCGGATAGGCGTGTGTTGTATACTATCCATATGCACTGCCAAGTGGTGGTCTCAAAGTGCTTGTGTGGGGACAACTAGAAGCCTACGTAAGTGCTCGTTATGGAGAATAAGTTCATGATTGATCCACTCCACTTTGTGTTGGATGGTTGATATTTCATTGTCATGGTGATTTCATCATCCCGGTGATATATCTGGTCCTTAGACTTGAGACACTAAGAATATTCTATATAAGTAGTCTACTCTTTGTGCAAACTTATAAGTCCTAGGAAGTTGGATCTAGAACAAGCCCCGAACATAGGGGAATTGTGACCAACCTTCTGAGGGCTATTAAATGTGATCTGAGGATCATCCACTTTTTGATGTTATGAAGGAAATATCTCATGTGTTTTGCTTAAGCAAATCTTTGGCCACATCAAGTACGGATTGAGAAAAAAGAGTTCTCTAGGAGAATTTGATTAAAGTGAGACTCAAGAAGTAAAAGCCATTATGAGCTTAACAACACATGCCGGTATATCGGTCTTTAGGATATTAGATTGATGAGGTGTAGAAAATCTAGGAATTGACATGGCATGCATAACATAAGAACAGAAAATAAAAATCCTAAATTTCTCAAAAATATGTTCATCATCGTAGAAGATTTGTGTACAAAACGTGACTTAAATCCACATGTGAGATAGTTGTGTGTTTTACAGGAATTGTATATCCTGAATTCATCGATGTAAGAGAGGATGAAGGAGGTCAAATTTGCCTCCTCTTTAGTTGTGATCTGCAGTAGGGTTGTGATGGCGGCTCCTCAAATTGCTACCTAAATCTCTATACTTGTTATCTCAAGGAGAGGAGAGAAAAATAGGAGATGACAACCAATAAGCCTCTAGCTTATTGGTCTTTTATTCCCTCAACCAAAGAAGCCTCTAGCTTATTGGTCTTTTCGTTCTCCTATTTATAGGGTCCTATGCCGCTTTGTGGATCCTACCATGTTGGTGTGGATCTTCATCCAACCTCAGCCTCTTAAGATTAGTGGATCTCTATCAATAATAATCTTCTTATTATCTTATTAGATCTCATCCCATAGGATCTAATAATCAATGACTTATTTGATATCCAATAAGACAGGGCTTGACGGATATCTCATATGTGAACATCTGCACCGTTGTAATGCCTACCGCGTATTGTGACCTCTAGGCAATATCGAGCTAGTAAGTAAGTATTACATGCTCGAGCTCCTTCTAGCTTAGTGAGATTATTATCTTGATAATTCACTTTCCGACTCATCTTACTACGGACGTACTGGGCTATTGCGTCGCGGCTTACCTAGATAATCTGAGGAATCGATCCTTTTGGGCCTATGTCATCACCGGTTGCCATGTACATAATCTGCAAAATGTATTTTAATGAGGAGACCATATGCCGGTATAGTCTTTAGAAGCCGGACTCTCATACGATTTCTACTCAGGAGTCTCGGCTCTAATTAGATTTTCAGGAGGGAACTCTTTCTCTCTCAATCACGAATGGCCCGCATTTAGAGATTTTATGCGGCGTGAACATGAGATATTCCTTTTATTATCAAGAATAGGATGATCCTCTATCAATGCTCAATAGCCCTATATGGTTGATTGTCACTCTCGATGATGGGGATGTGTTAAGATCACGAAACTTCAAACCTATAAGTCCTAATATCGAAAAGGGGTGGAGTACTAATAAAAGACATCTTTAGTGTCTCAACTCTAGAGATCAGTATACCATTAGGATAATAAAGTTGACCAATGAGATAATTATTAACCATCCATCGTGATTGTCCGGATCAATTAGTGAACTTATTCTCAATAGGTATCTGCATTTAGCCCTAGTGTCCTCACATAATGACTATAGGGCCGGTGCCTCGATATTTGGATGGATATCGGCCTGTCTGTCCGATTATCTTGATGTCCCTCTAGAGTAACCTACTTGACCGGGATTGACTTGAGTGTTTAAGGTGAATGACAAGTACCAAACATCGCTGATCTCCTTCGTGATGTCACGGAATTCATGTTATACAAAATCCATGGATATCCCGCGATATATATCTGCATATATCTGACAAGCAATTTAAAAGTGATAAAATATCAAATATATAATAAAAATGTATATTATGTCACAGCGCATCACTCATGTGATTAGCTTATGAGGAGCACCTATATTCTAAATCGCACATGACTAGAACAATCACCTGTATTATGCGATCCCCATTAGACCCTTTAGCGTGCGCTGAAGATAATATAAGATAATGCTTTTGTCGATTGATCTGCGATGTTATTTTTAGATAAGGTAACCACTACTACATCTCTTGGGTCCATGATCTCTTTGACCGAGGTGAAACTTCCTCAAAGCGGTGATTAGACTTTGATAAGACGCGTTTGCCGGCGAGCAATGCATACATTATTGTCACAATATGAGAGAATTGACTCCTTGCTGCGGCATGACTCCCGGATCTATGATGAGCTTCTTTATCACAGACTCCCTCCTTTGCTGCCTTTGTTGCAACGGTTTATTCCACTTCTTTGATGACTCGGTAGTAATATCTTACTTGGAACTCTTCGACATAACGCTGCATTTAGTGTGAACACGGCACTTTGAATTAGATTGATATATCATCATCGACGCCAGTTAGGCTTCGAGTCGTGTAGCCTTCAACCACGAGGCTACTACCTTTCATATACCAATAAAAGATCATTAGTTCTTTAAGGTAGATACACTTTATTGCTTTTAGTGCTCAAGCGCAGGTCCGCTTGATAAACTTTCGTGACACTTTCGAGGCATGTCATATCAAGCACGGTATATAGTATGACATATATGATAGAATGCTATCTATTTGAAACACCTTTAGAATTGTGATGACGGTAAAAGAGGGAGGGTGGTGAATTAGTGCTTATAAGAAATTCATCGGTTTGGAACTTCTTATTGATGAAAACCAATATGTGAGAAAGATGTTAACTTAAAAATACATTAGTAAGCATAGTAAAAGTAAGAAATTAGTTTACAATGAAAATGAAAAGCTTAAAATAAATACAAATTAGATTTATAATAGTTTAGTGGAAATTAGTGACTTACATCCACTCTCGATTCCTCTTCCTTGAAATTGCTTGACTTCGCTATAAATCTTTTTCAGCCTGACCGAAGATCAGCTACCCACACAGCTCTCTTTCTCCTTTTGTAAGCTTAGGAAGAACCTTTACCTCTCTTTTTGCCTCTTTGTCTTAGAAAACTTCTAACTCTAGGAGGAGGCTCCTAAATCTTATGAGGTTTCTATTTTTTTCTCAAGTAATCTTTCCCCTTTCAACTCAATTTAAAATTGCATAGCCAAGCAAAAATATCTTGAGTATCTATGAGCCGTTAAATAACTTCAAAATACTCTGGGAATCATAAAGATTCTCACCCATGTTTTGTAGGTCCCTGGCGTTACCACGCTTGAGACCATAAGTCCTTGAATGGGCCAAACAAGCGAGGCCCAATTTAGCCACGATTGAGACTCAATTAGTCCCTAATTGGAGTTGGCATTGACCCCATCTCAAAACTAACACAATTAGTTCCTAAATGCTCCAATGCAGAACTTTCGATTATAGAAATTATAAATATATATTGTCCGACATGTCGTTTGGTTCCACCGTTCGAGGTAGCCGTTTGATCCTTCAATGCGTACGTCCTATACGGTATTGCCCGATTAACATGTTAATGCCAGCAACTTCCGATCTCCTTGGCGCAATGTCTGATCCTTTAGCGTCTGCTAGGAACTCATGGCATGAAGCTATTTTTATTGATACATCGTGATCCTCGACATCCAATGTTTGACATGTTCCACTCTGGCTAGCGTCGATTCCTCATGTTTTGATGATTTTATCTTTTATATTCGAAGTTAGTCACGCATCACTCGAAACATAGATTAGATAAACTCATCAATTGATTGCATCATCAAAACTTCGAGATTTAACAATCTTCCTCTTTTTGATGATAATAATCAATTCGATGGTGAAGTTAAATAGAAGATCCCCCTATCAATATATGTCATATTGAAATAAACCTTGGTCAAATTAAATTCAAATTAGTAATTTTAATCATGATTCACATGCGTAAGAAATATACCATATACATCATCATAATAAAATTATGAGTATTGTATATATAATCATAATTTTAAAACATCAAATAGCATCATATCATGCATGATTCAAATCATCGATATATACTTTCTCCCCTTTGTCATCAACAAAATGAGAAAAGTGCAACTAGCAAAATTTTAATTATACAAGCTAGTAAGATAATAGAACTTTGCATCATTTTAGAATATACAAGCTATGAAGCTTTACAGAGATTTGCACAGAAGTTAGGCTTATCTTTTCAGCCCTTTGTTGTCATTATCAAAAGAAAGAAAAAGAATAATACAATAGTGTAATTCATTTTCCTTTACATCAATTATCAAAATCATCACGTGAAATATATAAAAAAATTAACTTGGTGATGAGATATACAATTCATGAATACAAGCAAATTATACATAATAAAAAATCATGTGAAGATAATATCAAGATCATGTAGAATACTAAAAGACATGATTCATTTTGGCATAAATATCCTCTTAAATAATAATAAAAACTTATGAAATCAAATAGTAATAGATCTTCAAAGAAATTTTAAGTCCATGTAGATTACGAGAAAATCATGATTCATTTGGATAAGTATTCTCTTTAATAAAATATATAGAATCATTGAGAATAAAAGTAAGGGATATTGTTCATATAAAGAAAATCTTAAGTTATGATTAGGAATTTAAAGGTCACTTGATCTAGATAAAACTCATTCAAATTCAAAATATCAAATCATCAAAATTAATTTCTTAATTCAAGAGATAATGTAAGATACATTCATCGAGCGAGAATCACTTTGTTTTGATTTTTAAAATAAAATCTTTTAGAGATATTTTTCGAAAGAAAAATGCATTATCCTTTTGTTTTGATTTAAAGTAATTTGATTTTATATAAGCACCCAAGTTTTTCGCCGTCGAAACATGTCATCATCGTTTAAAAACCAAAAGTAAATTTCATCATAAGAATAATCAAAATCAATAAACTATAAATCATAAAAATTATTTTACTTCAAATCATCATGCATAATTAAATCATTAAATCATCGAGCATGGTTTTGAATCATAAATTACTTGAATTGCTATCATTTTGGTACCAATAATTCTAATTCTAATGATATTTCTTTTCCATTTGTTTTCTTTAGCTAGTGAGCTTTGCTATGAAGTATTTTTGGATCTCCGGTCATAAGCGCAGGCAAAATGTCTTCTAACCGAGGGAGGAAGAGACTTTAGAAATCCTAAAGAGTTTTCAATTTTCTCAAGTATTCCTATCCTCTTTTAACTTAATTTTGTGCTTAGCCATTTATTAAGCAAAGAAATGCTCTGGGAGGTATTTATAGACCCAAAATGACTTCAAAAAATGAAGCCAGAAAAGAAGAGTCATCATGGGTTTCTAGGTTATAGTGGTATCACATGTTAAGAACTCCTTGCCTTTTGGCTCAATGAGATTATTATGAAGATAATAATTCACTTTCGACTCATCATTACTTGACGTATTAAGCGCTACTTCGTAGTCCCCAAATGATACGAGGGGAATCTAATCCTTTGGATTTCTCGTTTCTCGATGCCATGTACCTACTCCCTGCGTCCATAAATATCCCAAGAAGCCATATGTCAAGCATGAATTGCTACTCCGGATCATCACAGTTTCTTCTTGAGTCTCCTCTGTCCAGTTCTTAGAACTC
The DNA here is from genome assembly GCA_023748175.1 of Hoolock leuconedys. Lineage (NCBI taxonomy): Eukaryota > Metazoa > Chordata > Mammalia > Primates > Hylobatidae > Hoolock > Hoolock leuconedys. The sequence continues at coordinate 2,868 of JAKGGE010001984.1, read as the reverse complement.
TTTCTCTCTTAATTTGAATTATGTTGACTAGGGATTTTGTCTTAGCAAAAGAAACACATATGATATTTCTCTTATGATCTTGAGTTGATGATCCTCTATAGATACTTTTGATAGCCCTGAAAGATTGACTATCACTTCGCGATGATGCGACTATCTTCGTTGGAACTTCTAAACATATTAGTGTTGAATCTCGTATTTTGATGATGAAGTCAATTGTCATTTATTGATCTAATTTATATGTTAAAGAAAGTATGTAGGATTAGCTTCGATAGTAGTAAGACATCACGGCCAGTGTTATGGGTCGGGTCGGAGTCGGCCCAAGGGTTCGAGTTAGTGGAGTCGGACGTTAAGTCGGAGATTTCACGGAAACTAAGCCCGAAGTCCGAGGAGCTTGCCATAGAAGCTCATGAGGAACTTCGCCAAGAAAGGAATCATCGCAAAGTCTAAGGAGGAGGAGCTTGTCCGAGTCGCTTGAGGAAGGGTAGAGGTCATCAGGATGTTGGCAGGAAGTTGGAAGCTTGCTTAGAAGGCGATTGGTAGAAACGCAATTCTGATATTGATGTCTTAATTATAAATTGATTCGGAATATAAATTAAGTTAGGATTGGAGGTGATCCCTTTGGAGTTGTCGAGGGGCCAATTGGGCCTTAAGGAGACCCAGTGGGCCCGAATGGAGATAGCCCACATTCCGGACTGAAATGCTTGGTATAGCACGGGAACTCGATCTCCTAGGATTTATGGAGTGGTGAAATGCTTGCGTCGATGATAGTACAGCTATGATGTCGCATAGCGGTGGGTACCGTCTCTTAATCAAGCGGTGAGTAGAGCAGTACCGATCTTCGGCGGCAATGGGGTGGTAGTACCACGTTGTGGTAGTCTGCTTCCGATTAGATGAAAGCGGTATTTTAATAATGGTGATGAGCACACGAGGACGAAAAAATCTAGGAATGGACACTTTTAGGCTCCATTTTGAATTTCGTTAGATATATAAAGAGCCCACGTTTCTGAGTGAAAGAGACATGGAATTCTTAGAATCCTCTTAAAGTCTTGAGGGCCAAAGTGTTGTAAAAGTTAGAGTTTTCCTCATGCTCTAAGTGTTGGGATAAATTAAGAGAGTAGTGAAAACTTGTAAAGGGTTATCTCTAAGCTAGACAAAGGAGAAAAGGCTGTAATAAAAGGATGGTTGGCGTTAGCCCTATTGAAGGAGAAGGCCTCGATGGGCCAGCAGGTGACCTTAGCCGGAGGAAGTGGAGAGAGTAGTGGATGTAGGTCATTGAGAAATGAACCACTCTAAAATGTCGGTTGCATTTACTCACGAGAAGCGTCTTTCTTTTTTGCCGAAAACTGCACCTCTCCTCTTTCTTGTGCTTTAAATCGTCTACATTAAACTTTTGACGCCAAATATCTTCGAGATGGGTTTCTCTGAAGACTTTATAAGAATTCGTTTTTTCATTTATGTGATTTATATTCTTTTACCAAATCACCTTGAGTCTCTCTTGCACATTTTTACTTAAGAACTTAAGCATAAAATTCCTTCGAAACAAATTAGTGAGTTGAAATCATTCTCGTTGAATCATTGTCCGAAATAAAGGTTTTCAAAATATCGAAAAGTTTTCCACTACACTGAATTCACCGCCCGCATCTTCAATCATAATAATAGATGCGAGGTATCAAGGTGGAGTACTTATACAAGACATTCTTTTATTTGTGTTTCAGATCTAAGGACTAGACACCAGCGGGATAATGGAAATCATTGTCTAACAATAATGTATTATTAACCATCCGGTATTCCATGAGCCGAATCAATCAGTTAACTCATTTCTTTCAATGTAGGCTTTTTGCACGTGTAGCCCTATGATGTCTATACAAGCGCTATAGGGGCAGGTTGCCTCCATTTGAAACATATGGATGGGTATACAACACACTATTTTGTCGAGTTATCTCAGATGTCCCTCTCAGTAACTTATGACTAGTATTGTTTGAGATCACGTGTTTAAGGTGAATGGGTCTCATTATCATTGATCACCATCAAGATCCTATTCCTATTACATAGATTGGATTCCTTTAGCATCATTTGGGGACTCACATTAGTGTGGTCTAGTATGTCTACAATCGATGGAGTCAAGTCAATTATTATGGAGATAATAATTCATTGAGCAGAAGAAGGAGTTCGTGGGTATGACTCATGGCTGTGGCCTTGAATAGAAGGTCACGTATTTGGTAGGTGTTCTAGCGACAGTAGAGGTTGGATATGAAAGGATGCCGTTGGAATCCCTATCTTCTTGGATGTCTAATAAGCCTTTTGAATTATTAGATCCTATAGATGAGATCAAATAAGAGCCAATAGAGATTATTGGGTAAAGACCCACCCCTAATCTGAGGTTTTATGTAGTTTGATGAAGATCTAGTCTGTAGGGCATGATCTATTATAGTTAAGTTTAACATGGGTCCTAAATATAAGAACCAAAGGGCCATAGGCTGAGCCCTTTTGGTACCACCTCCTATTCTCCTCTCCTCCTCAACACCGCAACCCTTATTTGGGAGTGAATGAAAAAGGGCCGGCCCTTCTTGATTGTATGGTGGCATAGCAGAAAATTTGAACAATAATTTGAGGCGTCTTAGCAACCCTTGCTATGTGGATTCACCCAGTTAGAAGATAATAGTTGATATCTTTCATCCTCTCCATAGATCTACAAGAATTTAAGGATATACGATCTCCTTAGGTATACGATCTTTTTTATATGCATAACACTAGATTTTATGGGTTTTACAAATCTTTGCATGATAGAGACTAATTTTTGTGAAAATCTAAAATTTTGTTTTCTATTCTTCTGTGATGCATGTAATGTTGCTCCATATTTTCAACAAA
>JAKGGE010001513.1:0-13986 GCA_023748175.1 Hoolock leuconedys | reverse complement strand
ATGGATGGGTATACAACACACTATTTTGTCGAGTTATCTCAGATGTCCCTCTCAGTAACTTATGACTAGTATTGTTTGAGATCACGTGTTTAAGGTGAATGGGTCTCATTATCATTGATCACCATCAAGATCCTATTCCTATTACATAGATTGGATTCCTTTAGCATCATTTGGGGACTCACATTAGTGTGGTCTAGTATGTCTACAATCGATGGAGTCAAGTCAATTATTATGGAGATAATAATTCATTGAGCAGAAGAAGGAGTTCGTGGGTATGACTCATGGCTGTGGCCTTGAATAGAAGGTCACGTATTTGGTAGGTGTTCTAGCGACAGTAGAGGTTGGATATGAAAGGATGCCGTTGGAATCCCTATCTTCTTGGATGTCTAATAAGCCTTTTGAATTATTAGATCCTATAGATGAGATCAAATAAGAGCCAATAGAGATTATTGGGTAAAGACCCACCCCTAATCTGAGGTTTTATGTAGTTTGATGAAGATCTAGTCTGTAGGGCATGATCTATTATAGTTAAGTTTAACATGGGTCCTAAATATAAGAACCAAAGGGCCATAGGCTGAGCCCTTTTGGTACCACCTCCTATTCTCCTCTCCTCCTCAACACCGCAACCCTTATTTGGGAGTGAATGAAAAAGGGCCGGCCCTTCTTGATTGTATGGTGGCATAGCAGAAAATTTGAACAATAATTTGAGGCGTCTTAGCAACCCTTGCTATGTGGATTCACCCAGTTAGAAGATAATAGTTGATATCTTTCATCCTCTCCATAGATCTACAAGAATTTAAGGATATACGATCTCCTTAGGTATACGATCTTTTTTATATGCATAACACTAGATTTTATGGGTTTTACAAATCTTTGCATGATAGAGACTAATTTTTGTGAAAATCTAAAATTTTGTTTTCTATTCTTCTGTGATGCATGTAATGTTGCTCCATATTTTCAACAAAATTTTATGATTGTTGTTCTTTGAAATTTGGTCCATCGTACACTTTTAGTCATTTCCCTTTGGGATTATCTTTATTCTACTGTCCTACCCATGCCAGTGAGTCCTATATTCGATCTCTGCGGTTGATACTAGATAATACATTTGATTACATCACAAGAGAGCAAGGCATCGATCGACACCTTGTCAACCATGTTGCCTGACTCTAATCATAATGCACGATGGTTCGATCGATATTCCAGTACACATCACACCCCATGTAATAATCAAACCGACTTTGTTCGTCATACTTATAACTTAATCATGAAAGGAATTTTAATGAGGATGCTTCCAATCTAAGCATATGACATGATGAAGGGCTAACAGTGCAACAGATGAGAAACATAATCTAGTGTGGTCAATAACTGCTTTATGAAAAGGATCTAAGCATATTTTATGTCTCTCTAAGCCTAAATACTATCATAAATAGCTTTTCTCATGTGTATATATATACAGTTTATGTAGCAACATTTCAACACTTGAGATGGTAAGATTTCCTGAAAGACAACCACGACTGGCTGCATACAAACATGGATGCAATAAAATGACATTAGAATTCAGTCTATTTCACTTAAGATTTATTTGAGAATGACCAGATAATGCGATAGGAACAATGAACTCGATAACAAGTCTGGATGAGGACATCATAAACTTCTCCCCTCCTGATCACGGGAGCCCAGTACACTTGCAACGTCTCTACTTCCAAACAAGTTCACACCAGCCCTTGCATCTCGATCTCAGATCCGAGTTCTTCACGGAGGAGAATTAAGGATCAAACCTCTCCGGTGCACCGAACTCCAAGTCAAGAGGAGTCGTCGTCACTTGGAATGCCTGGTGGCTTTCTAGTCTTTCGTCCTCGTCCTGCAGGTCAACCTGAGGCCACGAGCTGAAGAAGAAGAGCTCCTCAACTGCCAATGGTGTGAGAAACCCACCAGCTCCGCGAAGACCCAGACAAAGAAGAAGTCGGCGTTGTGTGCGAGGAGGTTGATATGAAGGGAGCTTCCGCGGGGTTGGAGCCCGACAGCCTGGTTGTGCAGGTCGTCGTCCCTACTCTGAGGAGTCGAGCGTACCGAAGCAAGTCCGGGTACGAAGTCGCCGGGAGTTGCACTGGCGGCTGAGCTTGCCATCGATGTGTCAAGAAGCCGAGGTCAGAGCGGCCTTGACTCCTCTCGGGGAAGTTGAGCTTGGCTTTGCAGCCTTTGAACCCGAGGGCGGCCTTCGTCGTAGGCGATGGCCGCATCCACCGCCGTGTCGAAGGTTCCGCCATACACGAGCAGCCTCTGGGGATCCCTTATCTCCGCTGCCCATTTCCCCATGGTCTTCACTCTATAATGCCTTTCTGTCCCGCATTTCCTAAGTTGTCATTTACATACACACAAAATCAATGCATGGGTGCATCAAATACTTGCCGATCGGTACTTTCATGATCGCATCCAAAGCAAGCTCTATGTTCATAACCTATTGACTCCTTAACACCACCACCAAGATCATATGTGGGCCAGGCAGTGAAGAGACATGAGCGACATACCTTGCTCTTCGGAGGGCTGAGTCCTGTTCTCCACCGAGCCTTCCGTTCCCTCGATCCACTCAACATCTTGTCGCATCTCACTCTCCGACGCCGGCCACCGGCGAGCAAGTGAGCCGATCACGTGGGCGAGGGCCGACACGATGGCCGTGACGCATCCTGATCGGCCTGGGCCAGTGGCGAGCACGAGAGCTCTCCCGCTTTCTCCTCCGGTGCCGCCTCATCAGGAGGGGAAGAGGCCTTTCCATGTTCCTTGATCCATCTCTCTTCTAACTCAGCTCCCATCCAATATCAGATGATGCTGTTCTTGGCAGCCGTGATAGAAAGAAGGAAGGGAAAGGAAAAGTAGAAGTGCAGGCGAAGATATAGAAAGAGTAAGTTATGAAGGAGAAGACAAGGAACAGCCAATGTTGGTGTTGCTCTTATTGGCCACAGAAGCCTTCAGTTTACTTTTGACTTCTTTGTTACACTACATTCTAAAAATTTATTATCCATTAATCAATCAATCAAAGTATTTACTGACTAAGCTGGATCGATAATTCGATCGAAAAAGACGCTATTATCAACCAATGTGCAAAGATAATTAAGCTAGAAATTATACATTTTGCCGAAAGACAATCATGATCAGTATTATGCCGCTTGGTATCTTTCTCTGCTTACCAAGGTATATATATGAAACCAAAGCCCCCAATGGTTTGACATGATGGTCGGTCCCCGCCGAAAGTCAAACTCACATGACTCGTCATCATGATTTACTTTGGGTGGCTTGATTTATTCGAGAACTAATTCGATATGGCTGTGGGATCATCGAGTTGCCGGCGTTCGATGACGTTGTGAATTACATTGTGGGCCTCATGGCTTACAACGAAGATGGAGTATTGCTCAGATCATGTGAACATCTGGTTTAGAATATCACATTGGGAGATATACAAGTGCATAAACAATATGTCATAATATAAAAAAAGCATAGTAATTATACATAATTGATTCTAAATAATATAGTGAATTAGAAACTACACATTGGACCAAACCATGCGATTTTGTATAATATTTTATACGAGATTGTCAAATTGCATTTGAATCATCAAAAGAAGATGTTGGACGAGATTCCAACAATACTTCTACCTCGAACGTGTGAGGTTTAGATCAATGATAAGGTAGAAGGTTGAAACCCTTTCGCCACCTACATGTTGTGTGGGTCACGAGTTTCAGAAAGGTTTCGAGTTCGACATTGCTGGTATGTGAGTGAGTCAGTTAAAGATGAAGTCTTTACCCCTGCTGACTTCTGGTTCAAATCCTGTTCTTATTCCAAGCATGAAAACAACGTTCCATGTGAGATTATCGGGGATGTTTATAGTCAAATAAGTGGATGTTTGCGTCTAATGAGTCCCAATGAGATCGTAGACTTCAATGAATCTTAAGAATCAACAAAAAGTCATCCTTCGATTCTATCCTGACAATCCTATGACTTCTACACACAAAAAAGAATTATCTTATTTGAGATTATTATCGTGTATAAATGGAGAATAGATTGAATCATGAAATCAACACAACAATGGAGCGATACTCTAATCCACAAGTTTACAATTGTTTTCTTAATATCAAGGTTCTTCTTCATATTAAATTTACGTCGATTTTAATCATCATCCTACTTATTCAACTCTTTAAAATTAGAGTCAATAGCATTCCCTGTAATATCCTTTATGATACCCAAGTTATAGATATGACATGGAATATATATAATATTTATATTATTAAGATAAAAAATGTTAAGATAGATTTATAGTTATAATAAAAATAATAGTTTTTTCATGAATAATTAGATTTAGATTTGACAAAGAAAAAAAATAAGCCAGAATTATCTAAGACATTATAGATATATGCTAAATGATCCAAAGCAATATAATTAAAATTTTCAAGACTAGTAATATTAGGTATGAAGAGATGTAAATGAAGTGAGCTAATAATTTTGTTAGGATTATATATATATATATATATATATAAAATCTTATTTGGTGCTTTTGCCGTGCGCATGACGCGTGATAATTCCTCGTATATGATTTGCCCGTAATTGCTTTGCCGTGCGCATGACGCGTGATAATTCCTCGTATATGATTTAAGTTCGAAATTGCTTAATTGGTTGGCTACCGAGCTTTGTTCGACCGGACGCAAAACCCACAATTTGATCGAGCTGGGATCGGCTCCCTCTCTCTCTCTCTCTCGCTTCTCGGGACACACGCACATGTTGGAGCTACGGTTGCTATTCCTCGTATCTATGGGAAGCGACCGCTTCTTGCTGTCGCTCGAGGTGTTGGATCACGAGAAGGGTCTGAATTTAAACAGAAGGTACGAGCTTTTGATCTCCCTCTTGAGTACATGAAAGCGTTTCTTGTGCCTCTACTGTTGATCCCCTTTAAGTCCCACCCGGAATTCGCGGAGTCGGGACGAGGGTTTTTAGAGCGTTTCTTGTGTTCTAGTGCGTGATTCCCTTTCCACCTCCCTGGATTTGCAGCGAAGATTGGGGGGTTTTTGTCTCCTCTGAGTTCTTTAGGAGTATTTCGTGTACACTGCGTAATTCCTTCAAGTTGCATCCGGACTTCGCAGAGCAGGTACGACATCTTGTGTTTACTGAGTAATTCTCACAAGTCGCACCGAAGTACGGATTCGATTTGATCTCCTCTGAGTTCTTTAAGATCTCCCACGTTCTACTGTGATGATCTCTTCATGTCTTCACCCGGATTCCTCGAAAAGGTACGATAGGGCGTGGTCGCTTCTTTGTGCTGACTGCGTGATCCCGTCGAGTCCTGCCCCGCAACTGGGCTGATAAGGTACGAGGGTTTGGTCTCCTCTTGATATTGAAAGGTGCTTTGTATTCTACAACATGATTCCTTCAAGTCCCAATTCGTACTGCAGAGAAGGGGTACGAAGGTTTGGTCTCCTTCTGAGTTCTGTGGAACCGTTCCTTGTGTGTTTCACGGCGCGATTCCTCCAAATTCCTTCATGTTCTCGTTGAGACTCCTCCTGCAAAGTTTGCTTTTGGATCTATTAGGCTTTGAAGATGATGTCCAGAGATCCGCTAAAGCTTGATCTTTTCTTTGAATGTATGGGGTGCAAGAAATCATAATTCCGGAAGCTAAGTGAGATCTGCAGACACTTGGCATCTAGGGTTCTTGGTAGCACCTGGTTCCAGTTCCCCTTCGATGATGGAACAGGTATTTTACCCATCTTCACTTCCAAAGAGACCATGAAAAAAGAATGTATCTTCTTCTTGCTTGTGACACATGGAACCCTACTTGATGTGGAATTTGCCCCAATTTGAGAGTCTGTAGACCAAATTCTTTTGTGGCATTTCGTTAAGCTTCTCAATGGTAGTGGTATTTCCTGTGTTTTTTTTTCATTATTAAGAATGTAATTGAATATATGTTACATCTAATCTACACAGATAACTGTAGTATGATTGCCCATTTGAATTCACTACCCTTTACTACTAATACTATCTCATTGTCTTCTGTAGCATGACAGCTTCAACAACATATTAAGGTATATTATTGTGCTAAACATCACTTCAATATTTTGAACAGTGAAATTAAGAAGAGCCAAGAACCAATTGTTGTCTGATGTGGGAGACAACTATTGTTTCTCTGCAGATTCCTCTGTAGAAAGGAATACTCATTGGATATAACCTGTCCAAATAGGAGTTCAAGAAGAATAGAAACATGTACATAATGGATGACAGAAGCAGGGGAGTCCAGTGACAGGGCAAGTGAGCTGAGATGAACATCAGATGAATTCAATGAGGTGCATGGATCATTGAAGTAAAGATGGAGAAGAAGAGGCCCAGAACTTCCAAGCCAAAATTATGCAATGGAACTATACCTCTTCTCCTTGAAAAGATCATCCAGTTTTAGAAACCATGAGGTGCACAGCAAAATGAAAATATAAAAATATTCACCTGTGGTAGTGCTTTTGAACTAGTTTTCAAGGGAAGAACTACCCAAGACTAAGCAGATAAGAAAATAAACTATAACCGATGACACCGTAGGTCATCAAGTTATGTAGATCAGAATATGTATCCGTCCGCATGTTTATATCTAACATTGCTAAGATGCAATATGAAAGATTTATCACAGGAACTGAAATTATCCTATGACTGGAAAAGATTCTGCCGTTGACAGACAGAACAGATAATCAAGAACCACATTAATATAAATGTGAAGTTGTTGATGCAACTAGATACATGATTGTGTGCTCCAAAGAGAGGAAATAGGTGCATGAGATTGTTAGTCAATAGAAAAGGGCACAATATGAAATAAAAAGGGCTATATATGCACTAGATAAAGGACCAGAAGCCCACCTTGGACAACGATGTTGACTCTGAATGTGCAAAGATAGACTCGTAGTAGGAATAAAGCGCATCATGACCGAAGTGATTCATCCTTAGATTACTAAAACTGCTGATATAGATTCCTGATACTGATATAGAAAAAGTGGACTACTAGATCTCAGTCAAGCAGCAAAGGGAAGTTCAAGCAGTTGCTGGATCGCGACCTGAATCGCTAATTACATTGTACTTCTTTGAACCTAGTGAGTGCAGTAAAAAGCACAGTTTGATATCTTCTGGTAGTTCACCCGCCTTTTGCATTGCTGAAAAGGAGGAAGGAACGTCGAGGCTTTATCCCACAAAATGAGAGATATCGCGCCGGCGGGCGACGCATTTTTAGCGGTGCGGCCTGAACCCACCACTTACCTCAGCCTGGGAAATAATATCCAGTAATCCATTGAAGCAGCTGATGACAGCTTGCTGAATGTCAAGCCCGAGGTCGCCGAGTGCTCTCATAGCTGAGAGCAGTAGACCAGTCGACGGGCACAAAACATACATGAATGTTAACTGCCTGACCTTCCTTTGCCCTAACTTCAACCTACAAAAAAGTCACAATGACATCAGTCGGCTACAAACTCAACATGTAATTTCTTTTTTCTTTTTAGCAGACTCCAACTGCAGTCCATCAAAGATGCAATTATGTGTTCCATGTTCAACCAGACCAAATTGCATTAGGATTTCGCTTTAAACCATGCTGAAGAATATAAATTGAAGCATCCACTGAATCCCAAGAAATAGGAAAAGTCATATGTATTCTATTTAGTTCATATATAAAAGAATTAGAATAATCTGTTGGTGCCCAACTCTGACTGACTATTTGGACTCTGAATGAACGGACAGAGTTCATCCTTCATATCAGCATGAGGAGCTGGCGGAATGTAGGAATCATGGTGTGCAAGCTTAATGAAGTAGTCGTAGTAGGCAGCGAAGAGCTGGAAGGGGTGATTCAGAGTTCATTTGAAGATCGTGGATCCTTTGGAGGATTCCTTCGGGTACTCAACATGTGAGAATGGAAACTCTATCCATCTGTAAGAACAACAAGGATATAATTGTGCACATCTTTAGAAATGGTAAAATTACAAGAACCAGTTATCAGTGCCTCGGTATGGAAGCTTGGCGGTGAATAGCTGCCAAAAGAGAACCTGTTATAGTGCCACTGCTAGCAGTAAAACGAGCAACTAGCACAAAAGTATAACTTCGAATCCTTAACCATCACATCTCTATGAAAGTATGAATCAATTTGATGGCTAAACCATCATAAAATAGATGCATTCATGTATATATTTTTTGTCTCTAATGTTGGGAGACGGATAAACTACAGCTTTCTTTTGGTAACTGCAAATTATACTAATTCCTACTTGTTCACAAGAAAATAAGCATTTATCGTGTGACTCTGAACAACTTCAGATCATAACCATCGGCTCTACAAAATCAATTTATTATGGCTAAACTATTGTAAAGAGTGAAGCATTCATGTAAACGTCTCTAGAAATGTTCACCCATTAAAGCAGCATCCAGTAATGAACTTCAACAAAAGTACCTGAAAGGGATGGAAGAACTGGAAGCATATATTTCTCCCTTGCTGATCTTTGGGACGACGGATCTAAGCATATAAAGCCTGTCGTTGAGCTTCTTCCTCCTCCCTCCTCTCCGCCATCCAGATTCTTTGCCGGGACTTACTTCTTACCTTTCACGTGACCATTTCCTCACTCCTGTCACCATGAGATCGAAGACTTATTCGAGTTGTTTCCTCCGCCACCGTCGGCTTCGGTGTTGGCGATTTCTCCTCGCCTTTGGCATTCTCTCCCGGACGTCGCCGGAATCATAGTTTAAGCCGGAACCACCATCGCATCGTCGTCTACATCATCCTCCTCGTTCCCTTTCCTCATGCCGTTTCAATACAGCCGTACTGCTGCTCCCTGGAAGCTGCCTTTCCAAGGCCCACGGACCCAAAATGCCCGTTTCTGCAGCCACCGCTGAGTTTTACTGCAAAGCGGCCGCTGCTCGCGCCTTCTGGAACAAGTGGGCGGCACTTCGGTGGAACACATCGGACTCAACTCGTTGTTGGTTAAAGTGAAGGAATTCTCAAGTTGTCGAAGCTAAGGAGGGAACATGGCGGCGTCTGGTTTGAACTGGGCGGATTCTCAGCGGGAGAGCAGCAGACGAACCACCGAATAATTAACTTCCGGAGACTCCGGGTTGAATGGTGCCATAAGTTCCGAATTCCGTTACTCGCTGTGGGCGACTGCGGGGACCGTCACCTTTTCTGTTCATCACGACAGGAAATTTGACGCCTGGAACATGAACTGGGGATCCACGCTCCCCAGACCATACCAAGGAGGGTTGCAGCGTTGAAGATGAAAGAACGCTCGACGAGGAAAAAGGCTGGCTGGTCCCAGGTTTTCGACGGACGGCGGCGAACAAGGCCTCGGCCAGGCGAGGGTGGAGAGAAAGGCGACGTCTTTGAGTCCTGCTGGAGCCGGAACCTCGAAAGGTAGGTAGCGGCGATTACACATGCGTGCCAGGGCGGGAGGCGGCAAGGCCGCGGCCAATCGTCCCCTCGAGCAGGGACGAAGCTGGTGAGACGAGCTCGTCCTCGGCTTGCTCGCTCCCATTCCTCCTCCCGCTTAGACTCCGAAGGCGTTGGAACCGCAAGGCCGCGTCGACCTTCGTCTCCACCGTCTTCCCGTCCAGCGTGCCGTAATCCTCGACATCATTGCTGCTCTGCACTCATCCCTTCGCATGCCTGGCGGAACAACGCAGACTTTCGTCGTTACCGGTGGTGGAGTCTCAAGTCTTCTTCGGCTTCTTGTGGACTTTGTTCCTAAGGGGACGTGTGGCAATGTACTCCTCTGGGTTCTCCTCTGTATCCGTCACGACAGCTATAAAACAAATAAAGAACTATTACCCTGCAATCTTTTCCACTGTATCCGAAGATTTCTCTCTCTTTGGGCTGTTGTCAGATGACTGATGTGTTGCTGTTGGCTTCGTTCGGTCAAGAGGGGATATTCAATGTAACCTCTCTGCCTTCACTGACCTGAGAATTACCGCAAGTTTCGGTCTGGACGTTTCTTTCGTTAAGGAACTGGCTTTGCCTGGCCATCTTTTGTTTAGGGGAGTCCGGTTGGACTGTGGCTGCCAGAGCTAAAGCTGGCGAAAAGGAGCAAGGAAAAGGCGCAACGGGGCACTATTTTCATCTACCTTTTCGTCAAGAGCGGTTGAAGCTATTTAGCACCACTCGAACTGAAGAACAGAGGCTTTGGGGATGGACCCGGTGTTACCCACGAAGACGTGTGCTGGCTAAGTTGTCGCCTGGGTCTCTGGGATCATCACTGCCATCTGATCGATATGCCATGAACCAGATGTGGGTACTTAGGAGGATAGTAAAGATCATAATACTCTCAATTGAAAGCTTCTCTCCAGTTAAGCTCAATAAAGAAATCAGTTCCATGAAGATCTCGGGACTGCATGGAGAGACAAATATTAACTCAAACTTATAAAAGAAAAGAAACAATTAATTGGTGGTTATTATTTAGTGTCCAGCATCTGTCTTGTTTTAGTAGTTACAAGGAGGACTTCACTGGGAAAAATCATGATGAGAACTTAAATAGATGCAACAGTAACTTGACATTGACCATAAAACACTTACCAACAGTTCTATAGATATATGGGATAGTGACTTGGAAGGTATTATTGCTTTATAGTGGTCCATCTGCTATGGTAATCAATACACAGGCCTGCTCATACTCATGTGTGAGGGGCTTCAAATTATTTTTGTTCTTTATTTATTTATGGGAGGAGAAAAAGAACACAGGACATGGGGCCATCCTCTTATTTGGCCATTGTAGGAGCCTGGACCAGTTTCATCCCTTGATGCACCATCTCCTGAGATATGGATAAGCATGCCAGTGAAACCAAAAAGAAAGGGTCTCCTCGCCTCTTCTCTTCAAATGACTATGTCACTGCTGTGTAAACATCTGCTAATGGCAGACTATGAATGGAAGAAGAAAAGAACTAATGATATATGGGTTTGTTGAAATGATGATGATTATGTCCACCAAATGCCTTGCACTGAGGTTCCATGTAGTAACTATGAAGTCTAAGACAGCTGTGCTAAACTGGTTGAGCTGATTGGAAGTCAGAGGAAAGCCAGCAGATTTCTCATGCAGTTGAGGGGTTGGAGTTGTAGGTGAACTCACAGGAAAACACCCAGCAATATGAGAGAACAACAATGGCCCTGCAGGCATATCATCAACTGCATTCCACATATAAGACTCCTGTCACACTTTGGTTAACTAGCAATGAACGAGATGGCATCTCATAGCTTCTTCCTGCTCCTCCCCATATCATTAGCAGTCCATGCAACCCTAAACCATGCTCAAGCAAAGTAATGTTTCACTGAGGCCATATACAGCTTCAGGACTCCATAGCAGACACCGGCAACCACGAAGCGGCGCCGCCGGGTTATTTCGCTCCCATCGGCAGCCTCCCTACGGGAGAGATCAAGCGAAGAAGGCGACCGGCCGCTGCTCCGACGGGTCTTCTCATGATCGACTACGGTCTGTTCTTGCCTGCTAAGCAACGCCCAGACTTCTGCTTAGCTACGCACAACCATGTCTCTCTTGTGATCTCAGCTCTTAACTCACCAACGGCCATCCTTACCTGCGGACGAGAGCCCAACTTTGAGAGTGGAGTCAACTTCGCGGTGGCCGGATCGGGACAGCACTGACAGCTCATTCTTTCGTGCAAAGGAGCATTTACACTCCAGTCGCTACCAGCCCTCTCGGTGTTCAACTCCCCGAATGGTCTAAGACCCATTCAACTCCACATGCTCCTCGCCAACAGGTCAAGTATTGCATGCATAGATTCTTTGGTAGGATAGTTCTGTGATCGGATCAGAAACTGGTGCTGCAGATGCGGCGAAACTCGGAGCGCACTGATCCTGATGGGGAGATCGAGGCAACGACTACAATACCACGCCTTCTTCCAAGGAAGAACTATCGCCGACGTGAAGAGCCTCTTTGTTCCCCTAGTCGTGCAAAGGATCATAAGCGCTGCTGAAGTAAGATAAGATCTCGATTGCCTCCGAACACTCCCTCAAAGTTCCATTGCCCACTGTAACACTGCTATGGTGCTCGTGGGGTTGATTCATGGCCAGGAGGTGATCGACCTCGGTGCAGCTCAACCTGGTTGTTCCTGAACTTCCCCACCGATGCCGAGCCACCTCACCATGTTCACCACCGCGAACGCCGCCGCCATGACGCCGACAACTGCCTCGAGAACTTCAACTCGTTCGCGGTCTACCACAACGATCACCTGCTGCACTCGAGGGGCTGGAGACGAGCACACCCTGGGTGACCATCATGTACGCCGACAACTACGAGGCTCTTCATGTATCTCCCTCAACCACGCCGCAGACCTAGGTGAGTGTGGCCGCCCGCCATGGATCACCGATGGGTTTCACGGAGGCCACGCATCTTAACTCATGGAGCTGGTCTGGCTAGGGTTTGACGAGGTCTCCCTTGCACAGGCATGCCAGTGGAGCTGGGGGCCACACAACCTCTGACATCAATCTCATGCCCGGGAACTTATATACGCACGGAGCCAAGCAAGTACGCGGCTGGGATGGCATTCACCTAACGCAGGAGGCTTACAGGGTCATGGCACAGTCACTGATCATGCAGTTTGTTTGTCTCCAACAACCATTTCCAGGAGCAATGGAAATGCTAGTGGCAGCACAATCCTGCAACACAGCCTAAGTTATGAGGGTGGTTCACTCAGGCAATCTTCCCTTCACAAGAATTCTCAGCCAACTAGTCTCAGCCATATATAAATATAATGTAAGCTCTTGTAATGTATACAATATGTGTTAAAGGAACAAGACTTTCAAAATCAAAAGAAAATTTCAAACACCAACAATCAAAAACATATGAACTCTCTTTCTACATCTATAAAAAAAAATTAAATTAAAATTTTCATTAAAAAACATGAGATTAATTATTAAATTATTCCCAATCCTTTGGTATATTCTCTCACTAAGCCAACCCAGCACAGAGAGCATTTTTCTCTTTGTCCCTTTGGTAACCCTAATGATAACCCTTTCTAAATTTCTAAAGGATAAACCTAAGAGTAGCCAAATTCATTTTTTCATATCTGTTTTCTCTCCTATCTAGAGATATATACATGAAATATTTATAGAAAAAATCAGACCTTAATTTCAAATGTTTCTTTCATATAGAGATTTTATAAGTCCCACTCAAATATTGGCTCTAAAATCTGATTGATTCTTTTGCACCAGTTTTGCATAGCAGCCATTCATCCTCTTCTTTCCAGGATTTATAAATTGAAGTATATCGAATATGAAATACATATGGCCTGCCATATAGTTATTATAGTTTGCATAATATTCACGTAAAATAACTCTACGTAGTACTGGATTGAATCCGACAGAGGGTTGCCGGGTCAGCAGGAATACTCACCCGCTCAGAGATTCAAGCTCATCGGATTCGAGTGTGATCCAATAGTACCTAACCTGTCAATAAGGTCCGACCGCGCTTTTATTAAAGTGGGCCGGTCCAATCTTGGCCCCTTCCATGTTAAGTGTGTGCGCTCAGTTTGAGCCCGTTGATGATGGAGGCCCAATCCTTCGATGTTATTGGCGGAGCAACAAGGAAACACATCTAAGTGGATTATCTCTTCACTTGTATTTGATTCTGTTTATCTATATCAATAATGGTTGATAACTACATATATCGTTATCGTATTTATAGTGCAAATGACATCTATATGTCTCCTTAGCGATATTTATATAATTATTTTTTTCTTTTTATTTCTCTATTAAAATTATACATAATTGCTCGATCATATTATCTCCTCGAATATATCTTTCAATATTCTCATTTTAATGATAAATTATATATATATATATATAATTTAATAATTATTATATATATATATTTTAAACTAAAAAGGTTTATGGATCATATAAAAACTCTTAATGTCTCTTCACTTTAAATTTTTAATTTTTTAATCTAGTAGTATCCATATATCAATCTCATATACTTACAAAAAATCCACCCT
>JAKGGE010000667.1:0-13997 GCA_023748175.1 Hoolock leuconedys | reverse complement strand
TTATTATAGTTTGCATAATATTCACGTAAATAACTCTACGTAGTACTGGATTGAATCCGACAGAGGGTTGCCGGGTCAGCAGGAATACTCACCCGCTCAGAGATTCAAGCTCATCGGATTCGAGTGTGATCCAATAGTACCTAACCTGTCAATAAGGTCCGACCGCGCTTTTATTAAAGTGGGCCGGTCCAATCTTGGCCCCTTCCATGTTAAGTGTGTGCGCTCAGTTTGAGCCCGTTGATGATGGAGGCCCAATCCTTCGATGTTATTGGCGGAGCAACAAGGAAACACATCTAAGTGGATTATCTCTTCACTTGTATTTGATTCTGTTTATCTATATCAATAATGGTTGATAACTACATATATCGTTATCGTATTTATAGTGCAAATGACATCTATATGTCTCCTTAGCGATATTTATATAATTATTTTTTTCTTTTTATTTCTCTATTAAAATTATACATAATTGCTCGATCATATTATCTCCTCGAATATATCTTTCAATATTCTCATTTTAATGATAAATTATATATATATATATATAATTTAATAATTATTATATATATATATTTTAAACTAAAAAGGTTTATGGATCATATAAAAACTCTTAATGTCTCTTCACTTTAAATTTTTAATTTTTTAATCTAGTAGTATCCATATATCAATCTCATATACTTACAAAAAATCCACCCTACATTCGTACGAGAGATGGCTAGGGCAAGGCAGTGGGTCTCTGTCGGGCTGTAGGTGGTGCTGACGGTAGTGCCATCAGGGAGGCTCTACTGCTCTGGGCAACATCTCTAGAGAGGCCACGTCAGGTTTTCCTCCAGAGCCTCCACTGCGCCTCCCTGCTAGAAGAGAAGCTTCAAATGGCTTACCAGAACTGTTCTGCTATGGCTTCCCGGGGCTGTGTTTACTAACTGCAAAATCATCTCCCTGTTGCAGTCTCCCAAAGTCTTCAGACATTTCTGATCTGGTTGTCTTAAAAGCAAATTTAACATCAGCCACGTAGCCAGGCTCTTCTTGCCAACAATCATGTGAGTTTGCTATTCTGTTCCTGTGCATCTTGCGCTAACTGTAAAACAGTTCCTGAGCATCATATGTCATGGATCTAGTTGCCATAAACTGAAAATATTTTCTTCATATTTTTGTGGCACAAACTAAAAAGCATCTTGATGCGGTTTGTATACAACCATCTCACAAAAGAGGTTTAAATTTATGGATGTAAACAGAGTAGGTAGCCACCGCCTTAGTTAAGCTGTTTTATTATCAAAAGTCAATGTTGGATAGTGTGTATTTTTAATTTAATTTTTTTTCCTGTGATTAATGTTCTGAAATTATCCTGCAATAAGTATAACCATAGTTCCATTTTATGTAGCAAGGTTAAATTTGTCTAACAGTATTTATAGCTGACAGAAGCAGAGAGGAAACAGAAGCTTCCTTTGGTCTCTTGAAATAAAAATAAAAATAGAAACAGTCATGAGAATCTATATATAGTTTTCGCCTTTTTATTTTTTAGTAAACATATCTATTAAGGCCCCTTAACAAGACGGGACAGATCATTTTTAAGTCAAAGTGAAACTAAAACTTTAAAAGACATTTCTGTTTCTGGGAATGGTAAACCAGGTAATGAAGTAAGACCAACCATTCTTGCTGAGGACAGCCAGAAAGTCTGACAGAATATTTAAAAATTTTAAAGGCAGAGGCGTACTCCAATAAGTTAGCTAAGAATTACCCATACACAAAATTCAAATTCCAGGTGAACTGCATCTCAAATGTGAAAGATAAGTAATAAAGCTTTTGAAGATAATATGGGAAAATGCTTCATAGCCTAGGGGTAGGAAGGGATTTCTAAATAGGATACAAAAGTACCTAGTATTAAAACCAGACAAATACGTGACTAAGGAAAATTAAGAGATTTTGTTCATCAAAAGATACCCCTCCCTCTTTCCCATTGGAACCACAGAGGGTGTAGAAAAGAAGAAGAAGAAGGTTCCTCCCGTGCTGTGAAATCCCAAGGAAAAAGTGGTTGGGAATTTTGCAGAGTTGAAGATCAAGCTGCCTCAGAAAGAAGTTTGCCCAAAAGATGTGCTTCTCAAAAGGCAAGGAGGAAGCTTATCTATGAAACAGCGAAGCACTATTACAAGGAATATAGGCATATGACAGAACTGAAACTGAACGTATTTAGGGTGGCAAGAAAGCTGGCAACTTCTAATGCACTCCTGCAGAACCCAAATTGGCATTTGCCATCAGATCAGAGGTATCAGTGGTGTGAGCCCCGGTCCAATGGTAAGCTATGGGCTTCTTCAGCCCTGGAAATCTCTCAATGAACCTTGTGAAGCTCAACAAGGCTTCAATTAACATGTTGAGGATTGTAGAGTCATAAATTGCTTTGGGGTACCCAAATTCAAAGCCAGTAAGTAAGTGAACTAATCTACAAGCGGTTAAGTGGCTTAATTCAATAAGAAGCAAATTGCTTTGACAGATAACACTTTGTGATTGTTCGGATCTCTTGTAAATATGTGGTATCATCTGCTGGAGGATCTGATTCATGAGATCTATAATTGTTACCGGAAAATGCTCAAAGAAGCAAATAACTCCTGGGGTTCCTTTAAAATTATCTCTCCACGGCAGAATGAAGAAAAAGACCACCCATGTTGTAGAAGGTGGAGATGTTGGCAAACAGGAAGGACCAGATCAACAGGTTTGTTAGAAGAATAAACTAAGGTGTCTACCTATGATTATTTTCTGTTGGTCAGGTAATAACAGTACCTGCTCTCAAACAGAAAAAAAAAAAAAGACAATCCTCAGAAAATGAAAAGCAGGCAAACATAAAACCACAAAAGGCCCATATTCAAAATCATAAAGAGAGTTCTAAATAAGTTCTAAAGAAAAAAGATAACCCAACAGGAAAAGTAAGGCAAGAGGTTGATGAAACGTCATCAAAACTAATGACAAAAAACCTAAATTATCCAAATGGCTACAAACATATGAAAAGGCATCTAGTCTCAGTAGTAAGTAGGGTGATGCAAAAGAAAATCATAATGATACAATCAAGTATATACCCACAATGGATAAAAAACATCAAAGTCTGATATGATTAAGTGTTGCTAGCTAGAACAACAGGAAATCTCTCACACACTGCTTGTGTGTGAATGCAAATTATTACATCTACTTTGGAGAATGGTCGGCTTGATTTCTCCCAAAGTTCAAGACAGATATGCCCCATGATCCAGCAATCCCACTCCTACATACCCAGCAGAATGTATGCACATGTGCCCCAAAGGCACACACAGCAGCATTCATTCATAATAGTCCCCAGCTGGGGAACAACCCAAATATCCTCAATAGCACAACAGGCACACTGGTATATTCATAAAATAGAATGTCATACAGCACAAATGAAGGGACAGCCAATATGTAACATGGATGAATCTCAAACACAAGGACGAGACACAAAGGAGACAGCATATGACCCATGTGTTCAAACTAGGTAAAACTATAATGTTTACAGGGACATGCGCAGTAAAAATAAGGCAAAGGAAAATAAAAGAAATCAAAAAGAGTGGTTACCTGTAGGGAGGTGAGGACTGTGACTAGTGAAGGTCACTAAGAAGGGGCTGTTGGGTCAGCTTATAATGTTCTATTTCCAACCTCAGGTGGTCGCCTTAAAATAATTCATTGTTTCACATTTAGTATTTTATGCACTTTCTGATTGCATGATATATTTCCTTACAATTAAAAAAAGATTTAAATCAAAAACAAAAAATAAAATACAAAAGGAAAAGTGGTATTTTGGTATAACCTTAAAAATTACATCACGGAACCAAAATTCCTCAGATGGCCCAGCACCAGGCCCCTTCTATCCCCAGCCTTGTCTTCTAGTCTCTCATTCCTTACCACCCATCTTTTTCACAAGTAGTCTGCCACACTTGCTCTCAATCGCGTGCTTTTACCTTTACTTCAGGATACTTCTCTGCCTAGAAAAACCATGTAGACATATCCCAATCACCTTTCAAGCCAGACTAGCTACAAGCCGTCATTAAGACACAGCCTGGGTGCCTCCTCCTCCCTCTGAGAAACCCTTTTCAGGAGACAGACTCAGAGCCAGACTGTCTAAATTCAGGTCTACCATTCACTACTAGTGTAATGATTGGTCAAAGTACCAGCCCTAGTTTTGTGGCCTTCTCTGCCTGTAAAATGTGGTAAGGGGTTGAAGGTAAGATTAAATGAGTAAACATAATGTGAAGTGTTTGAAATGTGCCTGAATAGAAAGTATGCACCAGATAAGTGTGTGCTGCGATATCATCAATACACTCTGACACCCTCCTCTCTGCTCCCACTCTATTTTGTTAGATCCTCTGCTTCTGTCTCATGGGTCTATATTATAGTTATTTTCTGTATACAGCCTTATGGACAGTTAATTCCTCAAGAAAGAGAGAATCAAATCTCTCCAACCTCACCATCTAGCACAGTGTCTGGCAGGTAGCAGACACCTTTTGGAATATTTGCAGAATGAATAAACTGACTCCAAATTTGATCTACATCATATATAGAAGTAGTCCCTTAGTGCTGGTCTATGCTGTGTGTACACCACAAAAACAGAAGCATACCTTGATAGGTTTCCTATGGCAATAACCCAGAATACAGGTGTAGACTCCTCTGGATAGCAACAAATGAGGGTAATACTCACTTGTCCTGTCTACTTGTTGTAAGGCTACTGTAGGGCTCCAAATGATAAGGACTATGAAAACAATTTTTTCTTCCCTGAGACGGAGTCTTGCCTCTTGCTGCTCAGGCCGATCTCCCCGGCCACTGCAGCCTCCACCTCCTGAGTTCAAGTGACTCTCCTGCCTCAGCCTCCTGGAGTAGTTGGGATTATAGGCACCTACCCCTACGCCTGGCTAATTTTTGTATTTTTAGTAGAGATAATTTTTTCACCATGTTGGCCAGGCTGGTCTTGAACTCCTGACCTTATGATTCACCTGTTCAAAGTCTTTCCCAAAGTGCTGGGAATACAGGCATGAGCCACCTAGCCTCTTTTTCTTTTAAAAGATAGACCTGGCTGGGCCGGTCATGCCTGTAATCCCAGCACTCTGGGGAAGCTGAGCATGGGCAGATCACATGAGGTCAGGAGTATTGAGACCAGCCTGGTCAACATGGCAAAACCTTGTCTTTACTAAAAATAACAAAAATTAGCCGAAAGTGTGGTGGCACATGCCTGTAACTCAGCCACCGGGAGGCTGAGACAGGAGAATCACTTGAACCTGAGGTAGAGGTTGGCGGTGAAAGAAAGACGTGCCATTGCACTCCAGCTCAGGACAAAGTGAGACTCCATCTCAAAAGGTAAAAATAAAGAAAAAAAAGAATTATTACTCATATTAGCCCAAAAGTGGAAACAACCCAAATGTCTTTTTTTGTCCTTCAAGCAATCAATAGATAAACAAACTGTGGTAAATCTATCCAGTCAAAACCACTCACCAATAAAAAACCAACAAGCTACTGATACTACTACAACATGAATGAACCTCAAAAATAGTTATGCCTAATGAAAGCAGTTGACTTGGAAAGACCACGTAATCGTATGACTAATTTTTCAGGCTGCCTGGGGTATGGAGAGGGAAAAGGGACTGACAGCACTTGGGCAAGAGGGATCTCTGGGTTGACGAAAATGTACCAAAACTGGGTCAGAAAATGATGATGGTGGCCAACTGTATAGACTTTTTTTTTTTTTTGAGATAGGGTTCATTTGTCGCCCAGGCTGGAGGCAGGGTAATAAGTAGAGCTCATGGCAGACTCAAACCTGGTTCAAGCCATTCTCCCACCTCAGCCTCCTGAGTAGCTGGGAATACAAGCACATGCCACCATGACCAGCTAATTTATTTATTTATTTATTTATTTATTTTATTATTTATTTTTAGACAGACTCATTTATCGCCAGGCTGGAGTGCAGTGGTGTATCTTGCCTTCACCGCAACCTCCAACTCCCTGGTTCAAGTAATTCTCCTGCTCAGTTTCCCGAAAGAAGTTGGGATTACAGGCACGTGCCACCACTTCCAGCTAATTTCTGTATTTTTAGTAGAGATGGATTTCACCATGTTGGCTAGATGGTTCTTATCTTCTGACCTCGTGATCCACCCGCCGCCTCCCAAAGTGTTAGATTACAGGCGTGAGCCACCACCAGTCAATTTTTTTTATTTATTTTTTAGAGATGGGGTTTAGCTGTGTTGCCCAGGCTGGTCTCTTAACTCTGGCCTCAGTAGTTCCCCCATCTCAGCCTCTCAAAGTGCTGAGATTGTAGGTGTGGGAGCTACCACAACTGGGTAATTTACTATGTTTTAATTGTATATCTAAATCCGGGTGAAGTTTATATATATGACGATATAAATTATGTACATCAATAAAGGTGTTTTGTTGCAATGCAACAATTGATAATTCTTTTATAACTAGTTTTGATTCTCAGATATTTAAAATCTCATCCATACATGTGAGGCCAAATCATGTAAGACTAAGACAGAAGTCAGCTTTTAAAAATTAAGAAATAATTAAATGTCAAGCATATTAAATATCTTAAAACCCAAACTGTCTCTATACTTACTTTCCAAATAACCTAATAAGGAACAACAACAAATAATGATCCTGATAAGTAGGTTTTCACTGTCATTTGTTTATTTCATCCCACCTGTACAAAACACACACTTTGGCTCCCCATCTGCATTTCTATAATTGCAAACATGAGTATCTGGTATAATATCCTACCTTGTTTTTGTCCAACAGCAAGTATAAGAAAAGGTAAATCAGGAAAGTATAGTATATAATGTTTTTTTAAAAATATATTCATATGATAAACAGATTTCTAAATAGAGTTTAAACCTTAGAAATTAACAGTCTTTTATATATATACAATGTACCATAAAAATTTCCTAGATTAAATTGCAAGTCCTAAAATGCTATCCAAACTAGTTTGCTGAACTGGAATTGTTAAATTGATAATTTAAAAGTAGGTCACCGGCTCAGCCATGAAAGCATTTGGTAATGCAGATTCACTCTATGTCATCTGTCATAATGAGACTTTGACCCTGTGACAAAACTAGAGAAGTGACAACTGCCAAGTGTCAATTGTCAGCTGTATTTTATTCAAATAAATTCCATTTTTAGATTTATCTCACTGCAGATTCTTGAACTGGGAAATAACAAGATGAAAGAAGTGTTTTCCAAAGAGTAAATCTGGTGTCCATGTTTAGAAAAATGCCTCTTTGCTTCCTGTCCTTTGTCCCACACATATCTACTCAGTCTCTAAAGCCCATTAATCCTTCTTTTTGAAATGTCTTCAGCTTCCATTCCCTTTCTCCACTTCCCATTCTCACCACACTGCAGTCCCAATTTGAGTCAGAGGTTTTAAAGGACAGAAAACTAGAAAAAAGGCCCAACCAGAGACCATTAGAGTAGTCTAAAAAGGGAAGTAGAAGAGGAGCTGTCTAGAGCCATGGTTCTCAAAGTGTGGTCCCCAGACAGCAGCAACAGCACTTAAATCCTGATAGAAATGTAAATATTCAGACCTTACCCCAGAACTAGTGAGCCAGAAATGCTGGGGTGGCGCTTGGCAATGCGCTTGTTAACAAAGCCCCTCTGGGTGATTCTGATATAGGTTAAAGTTTGAAAATTAGTTATTTGTTAGCAGGGGCTAGGCTGGGTGGCTCACGCCTGTAATCCCAGCACTTTGGGAAATCATGGTGGATTGCCAAGGTCAGGGAGATTGAGACCATCCTGACTAACACAATGAAACCCCCATCTCTACCAAAGATGTACAAAAATTAGCTGGCATGGTGGCAGACGCCTGTAGTCCCAGCCACCGGGAGGTTGAGGTGGTGGAGAATCGCTGAGCCCCGGGAGATGTTGTGGTGAGCCGAGATCATGCCACTGCACCCAGCCTGGGCCAACAGAGTCAGACTCCATCTCAAAGAAAAAAAAAAAAGAAGAAGAAGCTGAAGAGAAAGCAATGGGCTCCAGATGAGGTAGAACTTTGGGACCTGCTGAGAATGCCTTCCACGATGTCCCTCCCTCCAACTCCAAACCACCCAATCAAAAAGAACCTTCTCCAAACCTATCTCTAGGTGTTACTGACCTTTTTTATACCCACAACCCTCATAGTGTTTAGGTTCAATCTCCTTCCCCTAGTCTCCCATCCAATATAATACAGTCACCCCTCAGTATCCTTTGGGGATTGGTTCCAGACCCCTGTATACACCAAAAATCCATGGTTGCCAAGTCCCCAAACAAAATGGTATAGAGACTGGGCACAGTGGTCATGCCTAAAAACCCCAGTGTTTAGGGGAGGCTATGGCGGAAGAATCGCCTGAGGCTAGGAGTTTAAGATCAGACTGGTAAGATCCAACAAATTAAGACCCATGTCTAAGTGAATTTTTAAATTAGCCTTGACATGGCGGTGTGCAACCTGTAGTCCTAGCTACTGAGGAGGCTGGGGTGGGAGGATCACTTGAGCCTAGGAGTTTGAGGTCAAGAAAGTGAGCCATGATTGTCATCACTGCACTCCAACCTGGCAAATAGAGAGAAAGACCTCTGTCTCTAACAAATAGGCCAGGCGCAGTGGTCACACCTGTAATCCCAGCATCTCTTTGGGAAGCCAAGGCAGGCGGATCACTTGAGGCCAGAAGTTCTAGACCAGCCTATACCATGGCTTAGACCCCGCCTCTACCAAAAATACAAAAAAATTAGCTGGGCTGCAGGGCACAGGCCCGTAATCACAGCACTCAGGAGCCTGAGGCACAACAATCATCTGAACCTGGAAGCATGGAGGCTGCAGTAAGCCAAGATCACACCCACTAAGACCCAGCCTGGGCAACAGAGACCCTGTCTCCATAAATAAACAAATAAATAAATAATAAAAATAAAATGGAGGGGCCGGGCGCGGTGGCTCACGCCTGTAATCCCAGCACTTTGGGAGGCCGAGGCGGGCGGATCATGAGGTCAGGAGACTGAGACCATCCTGGCTAATACAGGAAACCCCGCCTGCTAAAATACAAAAAAATTAGCCAGGCATGGTGGCGGACACCTGTAGTCCCAGCTACTCGGGAGGCTGAGGAAGGAGAATGGCGTGAGCCCGAGAGGCGGAGATTATAGTGAGCCGAAATTGCACCACTGCACTCCAGCCTGGGCAACAGAGCGAGACTCCGTTTCAAAAAATAAATAAATAAAATAAAATGGAGAAGTATTTGTGTATAACTTATGCAAATAACCTAATGCCCCCTCCTTAGGTACACATCTTCCTGTATTTTTTAAATGTAATCTCTAGGGTTATTTATAATATCTAATACAATGCAAATGCTATGTAAGCAGTTGTACTGTATTATTTAGGGAATAATGTCATGAAAATAGTCTGGCACGCGGTTCAATAGAGACGCAATTCTTCCGAATATTTCTTGATCCATGATTGATTGGAGTCATGACAGAACCCATGAACATGGGAGGGCCACCTGTACCAATCTTTGTTGAGTACCCAGGTAATGCAGAAAAAGATACATACCCACAATGTGGAAAATTATGATTAAAAAGAGTGCTTCAAATCAGTGGAGAAAAGATGAATTATTCAGCAAATGATTTTTAATAACTGGCTGTCACTGTGGGAATGCAGAACAGGAAGCTATATATTCCTTACTGTATGTTTTTCCTTTTTTTCTTTTTTTGAGACAGAGTCTCACACTATCGCCCAGGCTAGAATGCAGTGGTAAGGCAGGATCTCAGCTCACGCAACCCTGCCTCCTGATTCAAGCAATTCTCCTGCCTCAGCCGCTACGAGTAGTTGGGACACAGGCGCCCCGCCATGGTATCCTGGCTAATTTTTGTATTTTTAGTAGAGATGGGGTTTCACCAACTCAGCCAGGCTGGTCTCAAACTCCTGACCTTGTGATCCACCCACCCTGCCTCCCAAAGTGCTGGGATTACAGAAGGCGTGAGCCACCGCGTCTGGTCCCATTTTATATTTTCTTACCCATATACCAAAAATAAAATTCCAGATAAATCAAACACACAATTTAAACAAAAAGAGTTGGGTGTGGTAGCATAAGGCTCCTAAATCCCAGTAGTTTGAGAGGTCGAGGCAGGTGGATCACTTGAGCCCAGGGTTCAAGATTGCAGTGAGCTATGCGATCATACCCACTGCACTCCAGTGCTGGGTGACATTAGAGTGAGACTGTCTCTTAAAAAAAAAAAAATTAAAGAAATATGACAGTAGCAGATGACACCATGGGTAAAAATAATTTTTTATAATCTTGAATTGAGGGAAGACATTCCAAAAGTACGATAAACCCACCCCAAGGGCACAAGAAATTACTAATACATTTCACTACATAAAATCTAAATCTTTCTATGATTTAGAACAATTTGACAATGTCTGATAATGCACAGGTGCCGTAGACAGGCATGATCATATACCAATGGCGGATGTAGAGGAGTGCCTTCTACAGCAATAATATGACAACATCTGCCAAAACCTGCACATGCATCTCTTTGATATAGTAATTCCCCCTCCTTTTGAGACAGAGTCTCACCTGTTGCCCAGGCTGGAGTGCAATGGTATGTAGTTTTGGCCTCACTGCACCTCCGCCTAGGTTCAAGTACTCTCCTGCCTCAGCCTCCTGAGTAGCTGGCTGGGATTACAGGCACCCGCTACTGCACCGCTAATTTTGCATTTTTAGTAGAGATGGGGTTTTTTACCATGTTGGCTGTAGGCTGGTCTTGAACCTGACCTTGGTGATCAGTTCACCTCGGGCCTCCCAAAGTGCTGGGATTACAGGCATAAGCCACCATGCCCAGCAGCAATTCCCTCTGCGGGATTTTACATACACTTACACACACACACACACACACACACACTCCCTCACAAGTATACAAATGTATTTATTTAAGTTGTTTTAATCTAACCACGTTGTTAGATTAAACAGGAGCTGTGCCAGGAGTGGTAAAGTAGCACCTGTAGTCCCAGTTACTTGGAAAGCTGAGGTGGGAGGACTATTTGAGCCCAGGATTTGAGGCTAGCCGGGCACATAGCAAGACCCCTGTCTTAAATAAATAAAATGAGATAAGCTACTATAAAACATTTTGTATAGCTTAACTCTGTTGGTCAAAAATATACAAATAAATATATAAAACATATATATTACATTATACACCAGTGTATATATAATGTATACAATGTATAATACAGTGTGTGTGTGTGTGTGTGTAGGTAGGTGTGTATATATATATATATATATATATACCCGAAAGCTGGAGAAAAGTTCGGCAAGACATCCAAAAGTCTTTAAAAATAGGTACCTTGGTAGAGCGGGGTGCTCACACCTGTAAATTCAGCACTTTGGGAGGCCTGGATCACTTAAGTCCAGGGAGTTCAAAACCAGCCTGGGCAATATAGCATCCAATCTCTACAAAAATATTTTTAAAAATTGGTTGCGTGGTAAACCCACCTGTAGTCCTAGTTACTTGGGAGGTTGAGGCAGGAGGGACTGTTTGAGCCCAGTAGTTGAGACTGAAGTGAGCCATGATCACACCACTGCACCGCCTGGGAAACAGAGAAAGACCCTGTTCATTGTATTAAAAAAAAAAAAAAAAAAGACACACCTGAGGAATAGGATGCAAGAATTTTCCATTTTCACTCTCATAAACATCGTTTTTTACAAAGAGCATAAATTGCTCTTATACAAAAAATAAATCTGACTGCTGTCATTCCTTGTTCAAAAGTTCAAAGCCTTCCAGCCCATAGACAATACAGTCCAAACTCAGTGAGATGTAAGGATGGTCCAGCTATGCCACCTGACACCTCAAATCTATCACCTCAGGGTGAACTCCCCTGATGGGCAGGTTAGATAGGGTCTCTGTTCTCCCTCCCTCCACTGTATCTTCCTGAAGTCTGTGCCATATGGTCCTTTAATGGTCAACTCTGATAACCTTGTGCCATTTGCAAAGCTTTTGTCATAATGAAGCACTGTTACTACATTCAACTTGTTCTTTTCAGAACAATGTTGGACAAAGCTGTCAAATAAATTAATAAATTTCTTCTGCTTTGCTGAAAAAATAAGTTCACATACAATGTATAGGTGGATCAATAAACCCACTTCTGAAAACCAAAATCTAACATTATGCTTTCTGGCTAATAAACATAACACTTTTAATAGACACATTCGCTAAGTATATCTGGCATAGTATAAAAATACGCGACTATAAAAATTATAGTTGTTTAGGAGCAAGAGAAGATCAGGGAAGTTTTCTTAGAAGTGATGAGAGGTGGGAGCCAGTTTCAGTGGATCTCCTTGGTTGGGGCATAATGGATGATGCATTGATTGAGCAGTCGGACAACATCTTGATGAAGTCCTACCTATTCATCTCACAAGCTCCAGACTCATGTTGTTGTCAAGGTAAAGAGATACCACACCACCTGTATGCTAGTGCAAGTTTGATCCAGGGCTCAGTTAATAAAACATCATATCTCTGCAGGAAATGTAGACGCTTTCTAAAAGACGCACTGCTATGTGGGAATAACAGGTTGTCTCCTCCTGATTACTATCCATAACAACCATGGTTTCTTAGTATTCACTTGGTATTACCTGTGCTTTACTTAAGTTGTCTCTTAAGGCCAATGATTGTCCCTCACAGACTTCCTGAATTGGCCATTAGAAGAGTTCCCCTGCCAAAGATTTGGAATCTGAAGTCTCATAAAGTTTTGGCCATGATTCTGGCATTGAGTGGTTGACCATTTACCATAAGCACCAATGTAAGCCCAATACAACAAACCGTGTTTTCTGAAGCTGGTCTCATAGTCATGTTTATATGTTTCTGAGACAATCAACTCAGTAAGACACAAGGATTTGGGGCTGGAGATAGGAGGGGTACAGCCGGAGCTACACTGCTTGGAAGGCCTAGGCTAAAGTCACCAGCTTAGTTACTTAAGTATTATTAGCGGATGAGCCAATTTGTCACAACATCTGCCTGAGCATGAGGGTTGCTACAGGTTGTGATACCTTGTAAATTTTGTTGATATCCACCTCCCCCTCTATCAAAATGGGGTACCTTATCTTATTTTGTACACAGTGCCTGCGGTACAGAGCAGGTATTCAGTGAATGTTGGCTATATTAATGAAGCATAGTACAAGGGAAAATACACTATCATATAATAAAGTAAGGTGAGCAAAACTGATAATTGCCTACTAGGGGATGGCATGAGTGGTAAACCCAGTTGCCTAAAGGATAATGTAGCTGCCGCTGCGGCTCACGCTTTGTAATCCCAGCACTTTGGGAGGCCGAGGCGGGCGTAATCAATGGTCAGGAGATCGGCATCACCGTGTCCCGCCTCTACCAAAATATAAAAATTAGCCGGCTGCGTGGCTGGGCCACCAAACTCCAGCTACTTGGAGAGGCTTAGGCAGGAGAATGGCGCGAACTCCTGGAGGCGGAGCTTGCAGTGAGCCGAGATTGGCGCCTAATTGCACTCCAGCTCATGTACACAGCGCAGACTCTGTCTCAAAAAAAAAAAAAAAAAAAAAAAGATACCGTTAGCTGTGGGCTCATCACAATGTAGGTCAGTTAAATTTAGTGTTTACGGTCACAAAACATGGTTACATTGTAATCATGGCAATTGTGGTAATATCATTATTTGTTTTGCAAAATGCTTGAACCAGATTTCATTAGGGGGTAAATTTAAGTTCAATTAGAAAGCTACATTTCAACTTTTCTTAAGAAGAGACGCGTATAATGCGGTCACAGCTCTGGTCAATCATTAGATGAGGCACACCTTTATACCTCACTTGGGAGGCTGGGTGGTCGAAAGGGAAGTAGAGAAATGTACCCTATACCATCAAGGATGACAAAATAAATTGAGACATTAACAACACGGGAGTGACTACTTATTTCCACTTTCTCTGGTGTGTAGGGAAAAAATAAATCTTTATTTGGTTAAAGCAAAGTTTGGGACATTCCATTACACA
>JAKGGE010002831.1:0-13988 GCA_023748175.1 Hoolock leuconedys | reverse complement strand
GGCATCACCGTGTCCCGCCTCTACCAAAATATAAAAATTAGCCGGCTGCGTGGCTGGGCCACCAAACTCCAGCTACTTGGAGAGGCTTAGGCAGGAGAATGGCGCGAACTCCTGGAGGCGGAGCTTGCAGTGAGCCGAGATTGGCGCCTAATTGCACTCCAGCTCATGTACACAGCGCAGACTCTGTCTCAAAAAAAAAAAAAAAAAAAAAAAGATACCGTTAGCTGTGGGCTCATCACAATGTAGGTCAGTTAAATTTAGTGTTTACGGTCACAAAACATGGTTACATTGTAATCATGGCAATTGTGGTAATATCATTATTTGTTTTGCAAAATGCTTGAACCAGATTTCATTAGGGGGTAAATTTAAGTTCAATTAGAAAGCTACATTTCAACTTTTCTTAAGAAGAGACGCGTATAATGCGGTCACAGCTCTGGTCAATCATTAGATGAGGCACACCTTTATACCTCACTTGGGAGGCTGGGTGGTCGAAAGGGAAGTAGAGAAATGTACCCTATACCATCAAGGATGACAAAATAAATTGAGACATTAACAACACGGGAGTGACTACTTATTTCCACTTTCTCTGGTGTGTAGGGAAAAAATAAATCTTTATTTGGTTAAAGCAAAGTTTGGGACATTCCATTACACATAGCCTAATTTATTAGCACTATATCTAGAATATCCGAGGAAACCATTTGACATCCATATTGGTGTATAAACAATACCATAAGCATCTTAATGCTATTATGCCCATTAAGAAGAAATCAAGTCATCGGAGTTCTAATCCTCGAGGCGAAAAACCTTATTTTCCCAGATATCAGAGCAAGTGTATACATTTCTATCTAGACCATGTTTGTGAAGTCAATATTTTTATCATGACACGGAACAAAAGCTTCTTGCAATGCGTGTATGGGGTGGCATGTCCTTCACCTTTTGGTGCATATGATGAAGACTTTGATTCTTTAGGTTATCAGTAAAGGATAGCCTTCTCATGGTGTGGGCCTGTTGACCTTGGTCATAGTCCCTATTCCCTACCTCATCCATGGTTTGAAGGCTCTTGGTTACTGCCTTTGATAGCGATGCTGGCTGCTTTGTACCTCCTTAACCAGGTTACATTCTATTTGATCTCACTAAGTAGTAGTGGTCGAATTTATATTTTTTATCATTGCAAAATTTGTTATTTTAGAGTTTTTCAAAGTAGTTATTGCCCATTATTGTGCCATGAAAAAATAATATAAAACCTGATTAATTTAAATAGGGCAAGCTTCTTGTAGAGATAAACAAGTTTCCCAATTAAAATCTGAAGCTGATAGATTTTCCTGTTTTATTATATAGGTTTGAAAGAGAGTTTTAAAATATATTGTGCAATCAATGATGGGATCATCAATCTTGTGGATATGGTACTTTGGCTTTTATGATAATTTTTTGATCTCTTTATCAAAGGAGATTCTGGTTCTATATTAGTCAATCTTATTGCATTTTATGCAGTTCTTTGATATGTCAAAATATATGATGCGTCAAAACAGTATCTACAAGAGAGCTGGACAGCTTAATTGCCAGATCTCATGTTTTTTACCATGGCCAACTAATTCTAAATATAAAATTGCATAATTATCTTTCAATTGGCATTGATTTTCTACGAAGTTTTGTCTGTTCATCTGGCAGGCCAGAATCTCTTTCTGAGTTCTATGAATTGACCAAATGTTTGGAGCTTGCAAGGACCTTTCAGTTCCCAACTCTGAGACAAGGTTTTCGTCGATTGTTGTTGGAAGGTTTAGACTGATCTGAGAATACTTTTTCTTTTACCAGTTAAACCAATCAGAAACTGAATTAGGTAGTTTCAAACATTTCATTTCAGTCATCAAATATTGTCAAAATTAATAGTTAATTAGAATCTAAAATGTTAGATCTATCTCACCTATCAGCTTAAGATTTAGGATGGTGTCAAGTTAAATTAGACATGCTATCAGAACTGGAAGTCCTAGATATACTCTGTTCTCCAGTGGCGTTCCTACTAATGATTTTTTTTTGGGATCCATATTTTAGCCACCTCCTTAGTTCCTTACAACAATGAAGAATATGTCAGAGAAGCACCTGGAGTTGGCTCTGTTTCAAACTTAAAGAAGCTGGTGGGGTGTGAGTGGGATTTCTTGGTGCAAATTTTAAATTGTACATATATTGCTAACAGCTAAGTCCTGTTTAACTAGTAGCTTTTTTTCTTGCAATTAACTAGTAGAAAAGCCAGTAGATTTTTTTCCTTGTTTGAAGTTTATTCACAATGTGAGACTAAATCAATTGAAATGGAGTCTTGTGCACCGTTCAGACCAGTGATTTGCGTGGGTTGTGCTAGGCTACATGGTGTGACATGTAATTGTTTTTCCAACATTTTCGGCTTGTAAATGTCAATCTCCCATATAGTAACTTTGGTATGTTGTTAAAAGCACTTCAAATGAATGTTTTTCTGTGTCTAACATGTTTAAACCAGAATATGAAGATAGGAAATATTAGCACCAACAAAAGGCACCTGCAGAATGAAAATCCAGATGAAGAAGATGAGAAGCAATAGAACAACCACCAGAAGAGCAACGCCACGGAACCTGAACCTGAACCTATAACTGAAGAAGCTCAGCCTGCTACTACGGAGCTTGCTGGTAATTTGTGTATACCAGCACATGCGATTATTTCGCGGGGGCTGTAGCATATGAAACATATCAGTCAATATGAAGGCTTGGATGAAATAAATCCCGTTGCTGCCCGAACTTGAGCAAAGCAATGCCTTGGCCCTTGCCATCGATGACCTGGTTTTCATTTTATGCATTTCAGATTAAATCTCAATAAATCTTGCGTAAATGATAATATCTCTCTCTGTCTATGCTTCTCTCTATTTTAATTAATAGAACTATTGCTGCAAACCTTTGCAAGCAACTATACTTATTGAATTTACAGGGGATGATACAAAGCCTTCATCAACTCATGACTGTTTGGAACCGATTCTTCCGGATGGGGAGTTAGCACTGGTCACTACTGCGAGCAGCAGCAACACCAGCCAGTTGGTTGAAAACAAACTGGTACGTTTGTTAATAATGAATACATTGGCACTTGAATTGACCATTGAACTTAAAAGGTTAAGAGCAGTTGCAATAAATTGTTCTCTTGCAGTCTGCCTTTCCAAGTCTTACTAAGAAGCAAGACTGAAAAATAAGCCTACCTCTTTGAGAGTTCCAACTTCTTGCATCTTTGGGTCTTATGCATCTACAAGATCATCGAAATTTACATTGCTTTCTTCAAAGGAAAAACTCAAATCTATTTAGCTGTTACTGTAAAGAGAGAACTTTTTTTTAGTATAACTTTTTCCTGTAAATTGGAATTTGTTTGATGAATATTTATTACACGCATATATGTCACAACCACAAATGTTTTGGTTCATTGTTAGTGGTTTGACATCATAACTATTTTTCATTTTCAGACCCTCAACCGGTAATGCTCCTTCTCTTAAACATTCAAAAGCTTCCTAGAAAACCATTGAATTAGAGCTTCTTCCTATCTGCTGCATTTGGTGGTAGAGACAACAACCAAGCATTCATTTTGCTGTGCAGGCTGGCGAAAGTTCGACGGGCTCTTGCTAGAAAGTCTCTACAGATTCAACTAGGAGCCAACAAATTGCTGGTGCTTACAGCAGCGCGGTCTGACCAACTGGACATAACATCCACGCGGGTCGTAACAGCATTACCGCCACCAAGCGTGCAGATGGCTTTGATGGTACAGCAGCAACAACAGCAGCAGCAGCAGTATTACTACTATCAACAGCAGCCGCTACAGCAGAGCAGTATTATCAGCAGCAGGATACGAGTATGATGGTGCCCTACTCAAACTCAAAAAGCTCAGCAGCAGATGGCTCCTTGCCAACCCCTTCGGCGACCCATTTGCCGGTACTTTCCACAGGGTGCAACCAATAAAGCAATCAGCATCTGCTCTAATAATAAGAATGCGTTGTATTGTTCTTCCAGAATGGTGGAATGGTGGGGTGATCATTCTTGGACTTGAGCTCCATTAAATGAGACTGTAACTAAGTCTTTTCTACTAAACTATGGAAGCAAACATGAGTTAGACCAAAATGACCGGCAGTGTGTTCTTCCATGGCAGGAAACAAGGACAAGGTTTCATTGCGCAGTGTTGAAACGCCTGTATATCATATGCCTGATTGTATCCAATCTTGTGTCGAGGAGATGATTGACTTGATTACAGCCACATGAATATTCTTTCTTCATTATTACATGAATTAGTTGAATGCTCTTCCTAGAAATAAAAGAGATCATTGCATTTGACTTTCTCTCCATTACGCTTTTATTGATATATATTTTCATCATTATTATTATTCCTAGTTGATTAACGCTACCCTTTTAGAAGGTTCTTATTAGAACTATTCTAATCTTAGCATCATATAACAAATTTTATATGACATTTTAGAGTTAATTACATATTACCCGTGTAGTTAGCTACTTTTAGTATTCCGATCCTTACACTTTAAAATTATATTAGTACCCTTATAGTTATGAAAGTGAATTATATGATACTCCTTCAGATCATCATTTCAAAAACATAAGCTCATAAGGTAGTTTAATGATGACGAACAGTGATGAACTTCCTAAATGAAATGTGGACTGATGGAAGCAGGAGAGGGTGAGGTCGATCGTGATCCCTCAGCGTCCATCTCTTTGTTTGGCCTCATTTCCTCGCATTTGTATAATTAAATCTCTAATACAATCAATATCCTCATTTATGAACTAAAAATATCTTATATTTCGTTGACAGTAGTACTAATTATAATGATGTTAATATAACTTTTAAAATATGAGAGATAATGGACCAAAAGTAACTACAAGAATAATCCTTAATCGATCTAATTTTTAATTCTTGGTAACTTTCCAATGGATATTCTTATGATAAATCGGATTTGGCTCGATCGGTTGTTGTTTTGGTTCACATTTGTTTGATCTAATCCTAGTCTTAATATCGAAGGCGTTGGTACATCTGATCCAGAATTCGGATCATGATATCTAAAACGAAAATTCGCTAACCGGATACTACCCCGCTCGCGTCCTCCGTATATATTTTGCATCCCCCTCCGCCTCTATCGACGCTTCCCGTTCTTGTTCGGTCCTCTCGCTCGGTTCGTTTTTATGGCTCGAGTCCTTTCTGCCCCAGCCCTAATCAGGGCCTCTCCGGCTGCCGAGGCGGAGGAGCTCGAGCCGGAGGCTTCTCGGAGATAAAGGTACTGGTGATTCGCCGCCTCGAGGATGCCATCGTAGTTCGTTGAGAGGCCCCGATTGGATTGCCCTTCATCCCCGGCTCCTCCTACTTGTCCCCGCCCACAGTCGCTCCTGTGGCGTCGCGAGCTCGTCAGCAAGCTCGCGAAGCCGATGACAGAGGAGGAGATTATCGTTTACCATTATTCGTGGATGATCCTCGGTCTGTTTATGAAGGTAGGGAAGAAAACTCGATCGCGCTTTTGGTTATAATTTTGAGTTTGTTTAGGTGACGCAAGATGATTAATCAATATATATAAAATGCGAGATCTTCAAGTTCTTGACAACGCGGAGCAGTGCCGCGTGATTCTCGATCTTTTTTAAATATTTTTATCTGACTATATTTCAGGGTATAATTTTTTTGGTATTCTTAGAGAAGCTAATCGTTGTGTTAATTTTTTTTAAATTATTAGTTTAGGAGAATTGTCTTCTGAACAAAGCCTTCTGCGCATTAAACGGATAATTTAGTTTTTCCTTAAAAGAAAAGTGCTTGTGTCGCATTTAAATTCGCAGCAACATGATTTGACCAACCATGGCAATCGGTTGCGCTGCATGCACATATCGTCCACTCACCGCGAGTACCATGTCTTTCTTATTTAGTTCCGCAGGGTAACAGACCGCTCGACCCTCCTCGCCCACGACCGTTAAAAAAGCATCAGTCACTGTTCCCAGTGTTGGAGGGACCGGCTTCATCCTCGAATAATCCCCATCAGGCCAGCATCGTCTACCCTGGGGTCGGAACCCTCAGTACGTCTCGATCAATATACCTCCTTCCGTTTAGGACTGGGATATATTTTTTTTCGTGCTTGGTTCCTTTGATTTAGGCATCGGTTCTTTCCTCCGGTCGAATGTGGTTTCCCCGAAAGCATCTGTTTGCAGCTTGCTGAAGATGGTTAATTCTTCGGCACTTGATCGAGTATGTGACCATCTTTTTATTGCTTGGTTCCAGATGGCGTTTTGAATAATAGCTGATTCTTGATTTTATCAGTCAACTGAATAATATTAAAAAAAAATGAATTGTCCTACAAGATAAATCTTCCTCTGTTTAACCAAAAGCAACATGTGGCATTGCACTCTCAAGTCACTATGTCATCGATGGCCGCAAACCACTGAATCTCAGACATTGTCACGACACAGCTGACGTGAATCATACTTGTCTGCTATGTTGGTTGTGGACAATATCCCAGTTGAAGTAGTGCCAAATCAACCACCTCATATGATCATAATGCGAGTAGGTTGCGTTGAGGTAAAATCATTACAGGGACTTCACATTTTAATTCACAAATCATATTATGTTTTGACTTGGTGTCAGAGAGGGTATATAGGAACACTCTCAGCTCTCTCTATTTGCAAGATTCGATTTAGTTCACATTTTCTGCCATTGAAACATCTGGCTTGGTCAAATCCAATTGAGTCAACAAGAACTTTGTTAAGCAGAGTTGTACCGGTTTGAATCCTTTGTTGCACCATGCTGTAGCTTTATGCTGTTTTTTCTTGGCACAAAATGGCCAAGCCAGCCCTCATGATCCTATGCTAGGATGGTGACCAAAATTGTCTTCATTAATTAAGGACCTCCATAGTTTTATCATTCATTATTATCTTTCATGTCTTGTGGTAGCACGACTTTTTTTTGAATCAATGGCTCCAATGCTCTTTGAAATAGATAGCTTTTCCATCAACAAAACAACTAGGAATTCTCATTGAATTCTTGCTTGCTCCGAACGCTTTAAGGTGAGATAATTACACCCAACAATTTAAACATGGTGTAGGGAACAAACTGGCAAAATAAAATCCTCTGGCTGTTTTATGAGGAAGCTTAAAACTTCATAGAAAAGTGAACTTAAACATGACATTAAGGAAATTTTTGGCTAAGGGTTATGTGGTGGTCCAATGAATTAGAATTAGATATGTATGGGGAGGTGATTTGGTTACAGTTCATAAAAGAAAATTGATTGGTTGACCACTACTTTCAGAAGATAAAGCTAGTAGGATAGGACTCAGCATCATATATAAGCTTTATATACCTCATCCACAGGCTAGTTGAAGGATTAATAAGTTTGGTGTGGTTAAATATAAGATAACCATTGGTACTTGTTATCTGAATGTGAGCTGTAATAAAAAAACAAGCTAATTGGTAACTAAATTGTACTTGAATTGATAAGTCATTATTTTTTCATCATTCATTAAACACCTAGGTTTCCCCTTCTTTGCTTCTTATGATTGCTTTCAATTCAATGCATGTATTTGTCTCCTATCCATATGTATTGACATGTCGAAAGAAAATATCTAGTAGTACCATATACTTGGTTTAGAATCATTTGGTATCTGTCTTCCTTCCTTGGCTGCAAGATATTTGGTCTAGAGCTTTCCTGTCGTCTTGTAACTTTAGGGAACCTCCCTTTGTTTGAGCTTTGTTCATGAAACCTACACACAAAGCCTTTCTGCCCACTTGTTGGTTCTTTTTCTGAACACAGCCAGGTGGCACCATAAAGTCCCAAATTACCGGACTGAACTGTTCTCCTAATACAAAATGTCTTTAGTAGCTTGAGGTTCTATAAATTGTGTTACCTGTTTGTTTGAAGTAGAAAGCCCCACAGAGTAGTATCTTGTCTTTCTTGATCCAAGGTGTGCCTGCATCGGTCTTGATTATAGATGTTTTTGTAACTTCTTTTCAATTTTTCAAGAGGCAAATATTCTAGAGTTAATTATTCTAATGAAAAGTGAGAGATATTTTATATGTATATTTTGCAGGTGGTGCCCAAATATTTAATCTTCTCACAAAAATAGGAGAAGTTTTATATGCTCTTCAAACAACAAAATGTAAACAGATTTTGACACAGAATTTGTTGGCAAAGTCTTTGATACTTACGTGCAGAAAAACATTTCTTGCATTAACATTTGTTTACCTAAACTAACTTATGGTCTGCTTCTATACAAGGTTTTGTGAAGCTACTTCATGGAAAGTTCTTGTATTGTCTTTTTATGTTGTTTTGAGATCCATTGTCAACGAAGAACTGAGTTACTTAAAGATTCCTTTATTCTTAGTTTTAAAAATCTCACTAGTTTCAAATGAGGAAAAGTAGTATCTGAACAATCCTTAATACATGAGTTTGGAAATTTATTTATGTTCGTTATTGTGCTTAAAAAGCTGATATGACCCGGTTATCAAGGAGGCATTATGCAGCTACTAGCTTGTAGGAGGTTTAGATAAACACTTATAACACAAATTAAATGCCTTTGCCCTTCAGGTTACAGACAACACTATGTTACAACAAACACAATTATTGAGACTTCTTCGGTTTATTTGATTTATATGTTTGCTTCGGTAGACATCTATGATCGAATACATAGTTAATACATTACTCGTTGTTGTTTGTTTATGGTTTGTAGCTCAACATGCACATTTTATAAATTGTCTTTGGTACATTGATTGACTCTCTCTCGGCAAAGAATATCAAGAGCTTATGAATTTCTATTAATACTTCTGGAGGTCAGGTTCTAAAGATTAGGGGCTAATGGACGTGGACAAGAGTGAGGCAGGAAAAATCTTCAGGAGCAAGCTTTTGTGTGAAGATTTTAACTTGACTTAGCTCTCATCCTCAAGTTGGCAGCTGTGATGTTTCTGCTCAGTCGGATGGATAAGAACAGAAACTTATGCTTGGGATGCTGTGTGCCTCACTGGTGTACCTGTAAGCCAAAATGTTTTACTTGAAGCCTTGGATAAAGTTGATTTCTTATTTGCTTACATAATGAGTCATTTGGTCTAATAGTTGCCTATAATCTGGGAAATTCTTTCGGCATGCATGTATACTATTAGAATTTTATTGGTCTCTTTTGGTTTCTCTCACGATTGTTAGTTCCACCATTCACTTCTTTGTTGGCATTCCATATGTTGCAGATAGAACTATAGCTCTTCCCCTTACAAGATGGCTTCAACAAGCAGGAGCACCTACTCAGCCTCAATATGTCAATATGGGACATGGCTTTCCTGGTGGCCATGATGATGGGAATAATCCTTAAACTGGCATCTACTATAAAGGGTTAAATTGCTTGACATTTCCATTTAGTAGCCACCATGAATCTAATCATACTGCATGTTCATCTAATGGAAAATGGGATCTTTTCTCATGATTCAATGCAAGTGTTCAGCTTATGTCTGAAAAGTCATGAACTATATAGGTTTGCCAGACATTAGATGCAAAATGGACCCAATCAACAAAATATTCTGTTCAGGACAGACATGTTTGGCTGTGTATTGCTGATAGTTATCACTTGGTGGATATGATGACTTCTCTGTACTAAATAGAACTGGTCGGCATTGCTTATGCCAGAACTCAGAGTTGAGCTGCAGAACCAGATTCAACTCTGTGAACCATATGGTTATCGTGAAAGTGAACCAGTGCCTGTCACTGGTTTTGACCCTCTCTTTTGCCAGGTTTTTCATCACAATGATTATGCTGAGAGGCCAGAGCTAAGCAAGACAGCATCTTTGAAGGCAAGTTCTTCTTCACTAATTAATTTACTTCTTGTGAATACTTTCGCGCTCTTATCTACTTCTATCAGCAATTCCATCCTTTGACTTTTATCTTAAGAATTATATATTACTTTGATCTCCTTCTAGTTAGCAAGGATGGATTTTTTGTGGATCCCACCAGTACAAGTATGATATGAATTCGACCGTTATAATGTCTCATCAAGTGATCTGCATCTACTAATACATCTGTGAGTGGGTACGCCAATATAATGGTGTTGGAAATGTAAATTTTAGGCTAGTATAGGGTCTACGTGACTTTATTCTGTTTTCCCATGCGTGGCACCGCATATTATAGATTGGTCCACATAACATTTTGGCTTCTGGATCATGATGTGTGTGGCGGGTCAGATAGATGTCTGTTGTTTATTGTGAGTGAAGATTACGATATTGATAGTGTTACAGACATGAGTTAGATGAGTTGCCACCATAGTCTCATAGTATAGCTACTAAGATCGGATTATCGACGGGTCCAACCAGAAATCCCTGAATCAGATCCTGATCATTCTGGTTCGTTAGTTAATTGGATCGTCCTTCTATTATTATTGATCATAATACCTTAAACATAGATAATTTCATATATCTTTTTGAGAATATTTCCATTTTATAAAAATAATGCTTTCTTAATTATTGATATCCATCTGAAAATGTCTATCATCCTCCCATCGTATATCATATTTTATATTTTTTTAATTACCTCTTTATTTCTCTTTGCTTTGGCCTTTTATATGTCTCTAATTGTAGCTTTTTTAATCGTCATAATCCTTTTCGCTTTTTACTATTATAATTTTTATTTTTACCATAATGTCATGTGTTGATTCATTTTTTCATCACCTTAAGTTGAAATTTTTATATTTTCTATCTTTCCGATATCAAGATGCTCCATCGGGTCTTGATGGAGTGGGGTAATAGCTATGGTGGAGGGGACAAATGGTAGGGTGTAGAGGCACGATCATGAATTGGGCAAAAGGTCGATGATCGACGATGATTGAATGATCACTTAAAACAAAATGTTTGTTGAAAATTTTGGTACATCTAAAATTAGTTTTTTAAAAAAATTATCTTTATATATATAATTTATATCAATACAATCAATGAAGCAATGATCCCAGGCTTGTCCGATCGGGATCTAATAATGATTGCTATGCAGGCGAACCCCAACATAGGAAAGATCAACTGTCACTAGTTATGGGTTAGACACCACCATGAGTGCATGCATGTTGTTCGCGAACCAGCATCAACCCCAATATGTACACAAAAACAATATGATCTTACGTGTTGGAATTGACAATAAGCAACTTTGATCTCAATCGACTTCTCAAAAAGTAAAACCCAACCCACCATCCCTCCCTCCCCGACAAAGTCACAGCAGACACCAGCGTTGCGTAGCCCTGCTCCACACAATGCCCGCACTCTACATGCGCTTATATATGGTGGTGTTGGCAAGTCAGAACCCTTTGGAAGTTGGAAAGAGTTAAAGAGGCTGCAGCATTTCAAGGCGAGAGAGAGAGAGAGAGAGAGAGAGAGAGATGACTGTTGATGCAGCAGGCAAAGCTCTATGTGCTGAAGCAGGTCCATTATTGCTGCAGGCACGCAGTGTATCGTGCAGACTAAGTGGTAGGGCGACGCTTGCCAGGGATCTGAGAGAGCGAGAGAGCAGGTGGAGTCATCGCTTGTAAACAGCGTGGTGTCGGCCTCCCACCATGCAGTTCTTCCTTACAGCTGACACATAGAAGGGGTTTGTCTGGAGCTCCAGAAACCCTTAGCTGCCATTATCTATACCCGGTGCGTAGTACACCATGTTTGTTTTATCTTCACCTTACCGTAGATACCTGCACTGTGATCCTCTTTGGGAAGAAAAGAGACGAGAGATTGCGGGTGGTGGAGTTAGATACATAAAGAAAAAAGCTTCACCGGAGACAAAAAGTGGAGTTCATCCAGGATCTCATATGTAATTTAGCTCTTCGAGTTTGTCATAGTATAGGATTATATATAGAAAATGGTTCCATTCTGGCTAAATCTCATCGGTTATTGCTTTAGATAGGGATTTAAATACAGATATTACCATTCCACTCTTTTGAGGCGGATCTAATGTGCAACCTCTTCAGCAGCAACGCACATTTAAAGAAATGAAAATATATATTCTCAATCGATTCAAGTTATTCATATTGGTTTTGGGTTACTATGTCAACCCATAATGAGAGGAAGCGTTAGTACATGATCAACAGATCATGTCTCATCTGGTACCTACTGATTTAAGGCCTTTAGATACAACGATAGTGATAAAAGAGCAAGATTGTAGATTCAATCTATTTTGAAGAACAATTATAAATCTCCTTTGTAGTCGCATCTGAATGTCCATGATCTGTCAGGTTGCATGTGGCATTTAACTGGTCTTAGAGTATTGCCCATTTGAAGCTCCTACGCGACATCTCACCTACATGTTTCTGTTCCTTTTACCATGTCTTCCTGGACAAGATAACCTTAAGCCAAAAATTCAAACAAAGTGTCAACCATAAAATTAGAACTGAGTCTTGGACAAGTTGCATATGCACCTCCTTACCTTCCGAGAGAGAGAGAGAGAGAGAGAGAGAGAGAGAGATTCCTTTGGATTCTTTTGACATGCAACCCAGGAACGCGGACCTTCAAAGTCCAGCTACTACTCAATGTTCGCCCCCTCAAAACCGACAAGACAAAACATGTTTTCTAGTTGCAGTCCAAGTCACAGTCTAAGTCAGAACAGTGCATTCACTGAACTCCCAAAGCCTTCACCAACTAAATCTACATGGAATAAGATCTCCCACCCCCTCTTCCGGTGGTCTCTACCCTTACAGTCATGTTGCTCATGCACATGCATCTTTGAATCTGAATGATGTTTCAGCAACGGCAGATAGAAATCGAATTTTATACGCAGTGAACTCACATGCACCATTCACCATGCAAGATAAAATATATATATGAGCACTAAGTCCTTTCCTTGGGAATTGGACAATTCGCATCTAGAAATAAGCAAATCTA
Source organism: Hoolock leuconedys (assembly GCA_023748175.1). Lineage (NCBI taxonomy): Eukaryota > Metazoa > Chordata > Mammalia > Primates > Hylobatidae > Hoolock > Hoolock leuconedys. The sequence goes on along the minus strand of JAKGGE010002831.1, from coordinate 1,130 downwards.
GTCAGGAAAATGCAGGCGTCATGTTATCTCCTATTCCTTCTTCTCCTTACGCCCCTCTTCAAAGTTGCAGCATCCTACACTCCCAGGAGAACGTAGTAGAGGATTGTGATGGGTAGGGCGATGAGCATGCCAAAGATAACCCTGCGTGCATGGAACAAAAGTCATCATTCTCACACACACAATGCCATCACTGTCCATTAGGAGTTTCCAGGAATAAGAAGGTTGCGTGCAGTGCTAAAGTATGTCAGGGTGGCAATTGCCTCCTTGGCGAACACAAATGGGACAATTCCTTGGGGTGCAGAGCTGCCTGCAATCAGTAATATTCGTATATAAGTCTCGTCATATGAAGAGACTGGCTTGAATGGGGTGTAGGGTTCGGAGGTTAACAAGAATAGTTACCTGGACAATGGCCACATGCAGCAGAGAACTCCACGGACTCAATGGCGTGGGTCGCTGCGATCTGCTGGGCTATCGAGAACCTGACCGCCATGGAGAAACGGCCGACTTCCACATGGAAATGATCTTTGGTTGGAGTGCCATGAAAGAAGACCTTCATTTTTGTTGGCCAAATGAGTGCTTTGGCTTGATGTAAGCCATGGGTTTGAAGCGCATCATCATCTGATTAATCTAGCGGTCACCGGAAGACAGAGAACGTACCTAAGCGAACATGGCCATTCCCAGTCCTGCATCAGATAGTATTGATATCGAACCTTTTTATTATCGTCGGCATCTCGATGTTCCACCTAGAGATGTACCACAGCATCAGTCATTGCAACAAAACCTTAGTCTGACTCGAACTACACCATCTTACACCGAAAAGAAAGCCCCTACAGACCGCAGAAAATTAAAAGACCACCACGAGTAAATGGCTTTATTAAGTTGCTTCAGGGACTAGCTAGGTTGGGTTTTGACCATGAGAACTATGAGGGAACTAGTTATGACATGTCGACACCAATGACTCAAAGGTATGAAGATGGTATCTTCCTATCAATATGATCTTAAGTTTTTTTTTTTTTTATCGAATGGTATGTCAATATTAAGGGGTGTGTTTATGTTTCAAGAAGATAAGATTTTTGAACTATCAATCCTTCGTAATCAATTTCAGTCAAAATTGGTAAGTATTGAAGGTG
>JAKGGE010002013.1:0-13995 GCA_023748175.1 Hoolock leuconedys | reverse complement strand
TTCGTATATAAGTCTCGTCATATGAAGAGACTGGCTTGAATGGGGTGTAGGGTTCGGAGGTTAACAAGAATAGTTACCTGGACAATGGCCACATGCAGCAGAGAACTCCACGGACTCAATGGCGTGGGTCGCTGCGATCTGCTGGGCTATCGAGAACCTGACCGCCATGGAGAAACGGCCGACTTCCACATGGAAATGATCTTTGGTTGGAGTGCCATGAAAGAAGACCTTCATTTTTGTTGGCCAAATGAGTGCTTTGGCTTGATGTAAGCCATGGGTTTGAAGCGCATCATCATCTGATTAATCTAGCGGTCACCGGAAGACAGAGAACGTACCTAAGCGAACATGGCCATTCCCAGTCCTGCATCAGATAGTATTGATATCGAACCTTTTTATTATCGTCGGCATCTCGATGTTCCACCTAGAGATGTACCACAGCATCAGTCATTGCAACAAAACCTTAGTCTGACTCGAACTACACCATCTTACACCGAAAAGAAAGCCCCTACAGACCGCAGAAAATTAAAAGACCACCACGAGTAAATGGCTTTATTAAGTTGCTTCAGGGACTAGCTAGGTTGGGTTTTGACCATGAGAACTATGAGGGAACTAGTTATGACATGTCGACACCAATGACTCAAAGGTATGAAGATGGTATCTTCCTATCAATATGATCTTAAGTTTTTTTTTTTTTTATCGAATGGTATGTCAATATTAAGGGGTGTGTTTATGTTTCAAGAAGATAAGATTTTTGAACTATCAATCCTTCGTAATCAATTTCAGTCAAAATTGGTAAGTATTGAAGGTGCGTATGTTGAGCTCTGCTTCTTTTCATTTTATGCCTTTTTGATACTTCTCTTTTTTTCTTTATTAGTCTTGCTAATGTCTATCATCTTAGTTGATCTCTCTTTCAAAAACTAGCTCTACCCACTGATTTTTGAAGGGTTTTTGTGTCTCTATCTCCCCAGTTCTGCTCTCAATCTTGCTAGCTTCTTGCCTCTGCTAGTTTCTTTTGAATGTGTTTGCTCTTGCTTCTTTTAGTTCTTTTAAATGTGATGTTAGGTTGTCAATTTTGATCTTTCCTTCTTTTCTTGTGGGCATTTTGTGCTATAAATTTCCATCTACACACTGCTTGAAATGTGTGTCCCAGAGATTCTGTATGTTGTGTCTTTGTTCTCGCTATCAAACAACATTATTCTTATTTCTGCCTTCATTTTGTAATGTACCCAGTAGTCATTCAGGAGCAGGTTGTTCAGTTTGCCATGTAGTGGAGTGGTTCAGGAGTGAGTTTCTTAACTTGAGTTCTAATTTGATTGCACTGTGGTCTGAGAGAGACAGCTGTTGGTACTTCGTCCTTTTATGTTTACTTCAAGAAATTCTTTCCTTCCAACTATGTGGCTAATTTTGGAATATCAAGTGTGATGTGGTGCAGAGAAGAATGTATATTGATTTGGGGTTAAGATTTCTGTAGATGTCTATTAGGGTCCACTTGGTGCAGAGAGCCAGTTCAATTCTTACATCGCTAAGGTAACTTGGTCTTCTTGTTGATCTGTCTAATGTTGACAGTAGTGTTAAAGTCTCCCACATATTGTGTGGGAGTCTAAGTCTCTTTGTAGGTCTCTAAGGACTTGTTTTATGAATCTGGATGTTCTTATATTGGGTGCATGCTATTATTTAGGATAGTTAGCTCTTCTTGTTGGAATTGATCCCTTACCAGTATGTAATGGCTCTCTTGTCTCTTTGATCTTCGATTTAAAGTCTGTTTCACCAGGATTGCAAACGCCTGCCTTTTGTTTGTTTTCCATTTGTTTGGTCGATCTTCCGTCTCTATTTTTGAACCTGTGTGTCTCTGCACATGAGATGGGTCTCCTGAATACAGCAATAACTGATGGGTCTTGACCTTTTATCCATCTTGCCAGTTCATCTTTTAATTGGAGCATTTAGCCCATTTACATTTAAGGTTAATATTGTTAAGTGTGTGAATTTGATCCTGTCATTATGGACGTTAGCTGGTTATTTTGCTTGTTAGTTGATGCAGTTTCTTCCAGCAATCATGGTCTTTACAGTTTGTCATATATTTTGCAGTGGCTGGTACTGGTTCCTTTCCATGTTTAGTAAGTGCTTCCTTCAGAGCTCTTGTAGGGCATGGTGGTGACAAAATCTCAGCATTTGCTTGTCTGTAAAGATTTTATTTCCTTCACTTATGAAGCTTTAGTTTGGTTGGTTATGAAATTCTGGGTTGAAAATTCTTTTCTTTTTAAGAATGTTGATATTGGCCTTCCACTCTTCTGGCTTGTAGAGTTTCTGTCAAGAGATCTTCTGTAGTCTGATGTGGCTTCCCTTTGTGCACCTGACCTTCTCTGGCTGCCCTAACATTTTTCATTTCAACTTTAGTGAATCTGACAATATGTGTCTTGGGAGTTGCTCTTCGTGCAGAAGTATCTTGTGGTGTTCTCTTGTATTTCTGAACTTGAATAAGTTGGCTCGCTCCTCGCTAGGTTGGGGAAGTTCTCCTGGATAATATCCTGCCAAGTGTTTTCCAACTTGGTTCCATTCTCCCATCACTTTGAGGTACACCAATCAGATATAGATTTGGTCTTTTTCTACATAGTCCCTTGAGGCTTTTATTCATTTCTTTTTACCTTTTTCTCTAAATCCTATCTTCGCTTCATTTTTCATTCATTTGATCTTCAATCACTGATACCCTTTTCTTCCATTTGATTGAATCAGCTACTGAAGCTTGTGCATTCATCAATGAGTTCTTGTGCCATGGTTTTCAGCTCCACTGTCATTTATGACTTTCACTGGTTATTCTAGTTAGCCATTTGTCTAACCTTTTTTCATGGTTTTTAGCTTTTATGTATGTAAGGATCTTCCTTTAGCCTTCAGAGAATTGATTACCAGCCCGAAGCCTTCTTCTCAACTTCGCTGTGTCATTCTCCATCCAGCTTTTGTTCCTCCGCTGCTGGCGCAGGGAGCTGTATTCCTTGGAGTCGTGGAGAGAGGTGCTGTGATTTTTAGAATTTTCAGCTTTTTCTGCTCTGTTTTTCATCTTTTGTGAGCCATCTCCACCTTTTGGTCTTTGATGATTGTGACATACAGGATGGGGTTTTTGTGATGTTCCTTTCTGTTTGTTAGTTTTCCCTTCTAACAGTCAGACCTCAGTTGCAGAAGGTCTGTTGGAGTTGCTGAGGTCCACCTGTGACTGTGTTTTCCTGATATCAGCATCGGTATGTAGAACAGCTTAATATTGCTAAATCAGCAAATGTTAAGCGTTCGATTATTCTCTGAAGCTTTACTTCCCAGGGTACCGTGCCATGTGTGGTGTCAGTCTTCTCACTTGGGATGCCTCCCAGTTAGCTACCACGGGGTCAGAGACCCAATTTTGAGGAGGCAGTTCCCGCCCCGGCTCAGATCTCAAACTCCATGCTGGGAGAACCACTACTGTCTTCAAAGCTGTCAGGACAGGGACATTTTAAGTCTGCAGAGTGTTTCTGCTGGCGTTTTGCTTGCTGTGCCTGCCCCTCTAGAGGTGGTGGGAGAGTCTACAGAGGAGGCGGGACTCTTGAGCGTGTGCTCCACCCACTTTGAGCTTCCTGGCTGCTTTGTTTACCTACTTCAAGTCTTCAGCAAATGGCGTGGCATCCCTCCCAGCTCTCAAGAAGCCGCTTTGCAGTTCACCCTCAGACTGTTGTGCTAGTAATGAGCAAGGCTCTCAGGTGTGTGGGACCCTCCTCGGAGCCAGATGCGGGATATAATCTCCCTGGTGTGCTATTTGCTAAGACCATTGGAAATGCACAGTATTAAGGTGGGAGGACCTGACATTTTTCCGTGGTGCTCAGTCCGCTTGCCAGCTTCTTGGCTAGAAAAGGGAATTCCCTGGACCCCTTAGCACTTCCTGGGTGAGGCGCATGTCTCACCCTGCTTTGGTTTCATGCTGCGGCTGCACTCCACTGTCCTGCACCCACTGTGTGACAAGCTCCCAGTGAGATGAACCTGGTATTCTCAGTTGGCAATGCAGAAATCACCCATCTTCTTGCATTGCTCACGCTTGGAGCTGTAGACTGGAGCTGTTCCTATTTGGCCATCTTGGAACTTCAAGCCCCCAAAAAATCATAAGAGACTTTTTTTAGTTTAAATTTCTATTTTTTTCTTTCCTTTTGCTCTCATCTTTTTTCTTATTTATTTTCTTAACCTTTTTCCTCTCTGTATTCTGCAGATCATTTTAAGTTTACAATTCTCATCACTTATTCCTATTTTCCTCAGTATCAGATCTGTAATTTTAAAATTACCACTAAAGTAATATTTATTTCTAGTTTTATTTCCTCTTACTAGTCCTTAAAAACTAACATTTACATTTTATCCGCTATACATTCCTTTTTAGCCATATTTATTTTAACTTCATTTTGTTTCTCCATTCAGATTTTGGTTTTTTCATAGGCGCTAGACTTCTCTCAATTTTTTTAAAAGTGGGATTTTGCACAAATATTTTCCTTCAATTCTATATAAATATCTTTAAAGGTATACTTTTTCTTTTCTTTTTTAAATATGTTGTACTCCTATACTTGTTTTTCTGTTATTTGCCTAAGCCTATCTATTTTTTTCTGCTCTCTATTCTTTTTACAATAATAGAAACTGTCATTTATAGAGTACCAGCTCTTGAGTTTAGACACTGCAATGGATATTTCCATGCATTTCAATTATCAGTATTTCTATTTGGCAAGTGAGGAAGTTGAGGCTTAGAGTGGGGAGGCGAATTAAATCATGTCCATGTGGGATTTCCTGGAAAGACTATGTGGCTTCCTCTCCATAGCTATCTGGAATGAGTGCTCTTCCATAAAGGAGAGCTTATAAAGAATCAGAGTGTTTGGGACCACCCTTAGCCAACTTGATGCTAGTTGAATTTTACAGTAAATTTCCCAAGGAAACCAAGTGTCTGTGTGTTATGAAAGTTCATTCCCAGTATTCAGCAGCCTTCAGTTTTTGCTGGACTGACTGAAATGTGGGTGTTCTTTAACCAATTTCTGTTAACAAATTAACACTGGGAGCCAAATGCAAAAATCTGTATAGTTAAGCATGGGTTTCTTTTTACTTGTCTCTTCTTGGAAGTATTTTACTAGTGGGATTTTTATTACCCAAGAGTAAGTAAATAACAACATAAAGCTTAACTTTCTGTTTTGAGTGGTTGTTTATTGTGCTGGAATTGAGATTCGGTCTGTTTCTTGAAGGTAAAATATAAACTGATGGGGAGTAATTCAAGGAGCATAACCCTGGCTGTTTCTAAAATACAATGTCCATTCCATATGTAAGTGACTGCTCATTTTTATGTAGCTTTGTACAGCCCCTGCATTTTCCAGTGAGTGACTGACAGTGTATCTTCCTTGTATCTTCTTAGGATTGGCAGTTTTATTGTTTCCTAGTTAGCAAAGTATTTATGAGTCATAAATTGTATTTCTAATAGGTTTGATTAGTGATATAGGTAAAATACAAAGGAAAATGCCCTCCTGGTTCATGGGTAATAGGTTGACTAGCAGTTCAAATTTTGAATTTGTATTCGTTGTATCTTCTATTTCTTTTCTATTTTCCTTTTCTTGTGGCGTGTGTGTGTGTGTGTGTGTGTGTGTGTGTGTGTTTAATAGATAGAAAGGTTGGTACTGTGGAATGAAAGACAGGTACTTTTTTTTTTTTTTCTTTCTTCCTTGAGACAGAAGTCTTGCTATTGCCTTGTGCATGGGAGTGCAATGGCACGTCATGGCTCAGCTCACTGCAGCCTTGTACCTTAGATTTGTCCTTTTGCTGTGTCTATTTTTCTATTACCACAACCCCACCTGTGAACCTCCTTATCTTAAGAGCCATGTCACTTATTTTATGCTCGCAGTATCTTTTCTCCTTAATCAACCATATATCCTAATGCCCCTTCTCTCTAATCTACTATGAATCCTACCACAACTTTCTCCTCCAACACCCAACCTCTGGAAGCACTTTTATATCATCCTCCTACACAAGCGACCATGGTTGATGTGTGCATTGTTATAGCAACATGCACCCGTGTGGTCTTCTTGTGACCTAACTAAACTTTCATTCAGACTTACTTCGACTTCATTATCAAAGGCCGTATTAACACCACCCTACTCAAAAGGAGTAGGGAAGACACAAAGATTGCCAAGCATGGCAGCACTGTGGTCTTGCTTTTTTCTTCTCGCTTCTTTTTTTTTTTTTTTTTTTTTCCTAGAAAACATATTTCACTATGTTGCCTAGGCTGGTCTTGAACTCCCGGGCTCAAGGGATCCCTAGTCAGCCTCCATAGTGAAGCCGGGATTGGCATGCACCACCTCATGCCCAGCTGGTTTTTCTTTCCTGAGGGAGTTATTATAGCAGTCCAATAGCTAAGAGGTGCAGAACCATCTACGAAGTCTTCAGTTCTATAGGTGCAGCTCTTCAACAACCCTCAGGCATAGCTTCCAAGGTCCTTTTGCAGGACATGCCAGTTACAAGAGTCACAAATATTTAGGGAGGTTGAAAGTATGGCATCCACATCAGTTCTTAAAGTTATAGTTTTTCATCATTTGGGGTTATTTTTACTGTAAGCAATGTTAAGGAGGCAATACAGTCACATCTATCCCTGTCATATTAAAATTAGCTATTCTATCCTTATTGGGTTATTGGGAAAAGAAATAGCAACTCAACTGAGGATTAGTACCCTGATGCAGAAGGGGAAATAATTTTTATAACTTCTTGTCTGTAATTCACAATTAAGCTGGAACTCTTGATTCATTATTGGAAGTTTTTAATGCTCTACTCTTCCTGCCCTATTTATTCGAAACCCCTCCCTAATCCACGTTCCCTAACCCCACCCCAACCCCATATTCTGAAATTCAGTGTCTGCTGTGATTCCGGGCAAGTAGTAGCCATTTAAGAAATCCGTACAGAATAGAATATCAAAGTTCTTTTTTTTTTTTTTTTTTTTTGAGACGGAGTCTCGCTCTGTCACCCAGGCTGGAGTGCAGTGGCTGACCGCCTCACTGCAAGCCCGCCTCCCCAGCCCACGACCTCTCCCGGCCAGCCTCTGAGTAGCTGGGATTACAGGCGCCCGCCACCACGCCTCGCTAATTTTTTGTATTTTTAGTAGAGATGGGTTTCACCGGTGGTCTCATCTCCTGACCTCGATCCGTACCGCCGCCTCCCAAAAGTGCTGTAGATTACAAGCGCAGAGCCACCGCCTGCCCAGAATATCAAAGTTCTAAGAGACATTCCAGATTGATGTCTTGTTACTGTTTTGCATTAATATAAACTAAAACATAGAAGAAAACAGAATACCTTTTTACTCTTATTGGTGGATTGAGAGAGCACCATTGCAAAAACATTTTTTAGGCAAAACTCACAGCCTCAAAGTTAAAAATCACCTTCAACTGAAACATCTAGGCAGCATGAACTTGCAGACAAAGCATAATAACATAAACATAAAAATCAAAGTTGAACCATAAAATTGTTTAGGTTTCAGAAGTGCAGGAAAGACTTACTTTCCAAGGTAGGCAGGAAGCAGCAGGCTAAACAGAGAACGGAAATGTGAGGTGTTAGAAATAGGACACCATGAAGAGGTTCAGGCTGTCTGGTTGTATGACCCTAGCAACTTAATTAACTTTTCTGTGCCTTAGCACATGTCCATGAATATACATAGTGATATTTTCCCATTATTTACCTGGAAGTAATATAGTTAAGATTAATGAGGTGGTACTTCGAAATGTCTCCAAGTTATATATATGGTGAAGAGAAATTCAACAGAAATGTAAGGTATTTTATTTTTCCATTGATATCAGAGGGTAGAGCAAGAAGAAGATGATTTACTAATGTGTTGCTTTAATTGTGACTACTATAGGCCAGTTAGAATAGACATCAACAATTTTCTCATAAATTTGGTCATATGAATAGTAATTAATTTAACTCAGGCTAACCTGTATTATTTCATTCTTCAGTAGAATAATTTTGGATATAAACGATTCTTGTAATTGTTCTCCACTTTTTTACATTTTGTGTGAAAGAATGCGATAAAACTCTCAACCCTTTAGGCAAAAGACTGAGCATTTAAAAATTATACTTTGGACAAACAATACTGGACAAAAACCTATTTCATAATAAAGAACAAAATAGAAAATTTCATGGAGCTGTACACATCTGATAATTTGTGTTGCCAAGGTAAACCTGCAAAACAGATGGACAAGTTGAAAGACATGTGCAACTTCCCAAACAATGCCCAACCTAAATTATATTCCAAGTTAAAGGGTGCATTTTAAATGTGTAATTTGATACATTATCATGTGTGTTTTGAATGGAAGTAATGAACATATGCTAGGAATCAGATAATCCTCCTTCTAAAATAAATATTTTTTCAATTAATAAAAGCATAGGAAAGAGTGGTACTTCATATGGTGTTTAACATTTATCAGCTATAGTCTAAGGAGTACAGTTTCTCCAACTTTCTTTTGGAGGGAAACTTGACCCTATTATTCTCTCTTGCTCATATCAGCCCTAGTAAGTAAAAAAGTAATAGAATAGACACAGGGAATACTTCCTAGACTGTGCATTATTCAGTCTGTGTAATTTATTACCACAGGAGGTCATCAAGCCAGTTATACCAGCTGATTCAAATGAGGTTGGGAGAATTTTTATAACCACCAACATTTATATAGTAAAGTAAGTGACTTAAGAGTTTTATGTTTTAGGCTATAAGATCATACTTCAAAGTTCATAAAATATTAAACCATAGAGTTAGGAAAGAACATTTTTATTGTAAAAATACCCCTTGGAGATCCTTTTTGATAGAATAAATTCAATTTCCTGGTGGCTTGCATAGACAAAATGACCCAACAACAGCAGAATAGAATGGTATTTGATGGCAAGTCCAATATTTATATAACACCACAACCAAAACACAACAAGCAAATACGTCCAGCAAAAATTTCAACTTCTGCCTGTGTTGACATAGTGACAAAATAGCTGACTGAAAAAGATAAAATTCAGTTGAAATGTAAATTATTGATATTATGGAGACATAAAAATCTTACCTTATTGATTTCTGCTTAAAAAATAGGAATTAAGTAAACTTTGCTTGGATGTTTACATACAACCTAAATGCATCCAAATAGTAAATAAACTGATCTAATTTTTTAAATAATTAAAAAATTTATTGGTCAAGTGGAGAGGCATCCAGACACAACTTTTTAGTTAGGATTGTTTTTATTGTCCTTCTCCGGTTAGACCTGTAATGCAATGGTTTCTGCTCAGAGTAAGTAGATTAACCAGGGAATTCAAGAATTTTAACCAATACAATGCCATTTAGTTCTCAGGAACTCTTTGATTTTTAAGCAGAAAGATAACATATTTTCTAGGCTTAGAGACTGTGTGGAAATTAAAGTGTTGCTCTTGAAGCAGTGAAAGCTTTTATCTTGACATTGACATTCAAAAGTCTTGTTTTGTGCTGTACTTAGATATAAGAAATGTCGGACCAAAATTCTGTGGCCGTGTGAAACTGTATAATGTGGCGTTAGTTTGATCTATGATGTATACCAATAGTTCGTGATCTACACTTCTACGAAGGGCAGGGACTAGCCTCTCTTTAGTTTCTTTTGTGTTTAAGTCCCGCTCCATTTGGAGTATGGAGGCTACTAAGCAGAGGCATGAGGCTGATTCTTCATAATATTTTCTACATTTGTTTTTATATTACCTATACAGTTTGTTTTCAAGTCGTCCTCGAGTATATAGATATATGGTCTGCTAACTTGATTTAATGTTGGGCAGGAACAGATGATGATAGTAGAAACATGGAGCTTTAAAATTGGTTTTGAACTTATAGAAACAGAGAGTAGAATGGTGGTTACCCAGGCTAGGAGGAGAAGGGAGAGAAGACGGGTCAAAGGCTACAAATTTCAGTTAGACAAGAGGAATACATTTCAGAGATTCATTATATATTATGGTAACTATAGTTAATAACAGTATATTATTAAATGTGTCCCTATGATCAGGAACAAGACAGCATACCCGTATCTCCCACATCTATCCAACATAGTACTGGGAGTCCTAGCCAGAGCAATTAGGCAAGAGAAGAAAAAATAAAAAGGCATCCAAATTGGAAAAGGAAGAAGTTAAATTGTCCCTATATACACCCCATTAAAAATAAATTTGCACCTCTATAAAATACACAGAAAGTCCCAAAAGACCCACCAAAGTTGTTAGAACCACAAACAAATTAGTAAAGTTTCAGAATACAAAACCACAATGTACAAAAATTAGCAGCATTTCTATACAGTAATGATGAGCTATCTGAAAAGAAATCAAGAAAACAATTCCATTTATAGTAGTTACAAAATAACAAAATAGGGTGAACAGTTGAACGATATGTGCATTCTAAACCAATGCATAACCTATATTTATATTCCAAGTTAAAAATGCATTCTAAAAGTGCACTTGATAATGCTACAGTATGTGCTTGAGTGGAAGTAACGCAAACATACAACAAGAACTGATAACTCTCCTTTTAAAATAAAGAGTTTTTCAATTAATAAAAGTATAGAGAAGAGGATACTTTATATGGTGTTCAACATTAAAGGCTATAGCCACAAGGTTAAATTTAAAACAAGGAAAACTATAAAAATGCCATTGATGAAAGAAATTGAAGAAGGCAATAAATAAATGGAAATATATTCCCATGTTCATGAATTAAAAGAATCAATAATGGCAAATGTCCACAATTTCACAGAAATAGAAAAATAACCCTAAAATTCATGTAGATCCACCAAAGACCAAAATATTGAAGGCAATCTTGGTGCAAAAGAATAAAGCTGGAGGTATCACACTGTCTGACTTAAAATATACCTAGGAAGCTACAGTAACCAAAACAGCATGGTATTGGCATAAAACAGACACACATGCAGACTGATGGAAACAGAATATAGAGCCCAGAAATAACTACTGGGTCAATTTTGTATTTGACCAAGAACACAGAATGGAGAAAGCCCCCCTCAATAAATGCGTTGGACAACTGAATATCCAGATGCAGAAGAATGAAAGTAGACTCATCTCACACCATAGAAAAAATCAACCCCAAATGAATTCAAGAAGTACAAACCTAAGACGGGAAACCGTAAAACCACTAGAAGAAATCATAGAAGAAAAGCTCTATGACATTGGTCTGGGCAATTATTTTTTTTGACCCAAAAGCACAGGCAACAAAAAAACAGTAATAGGGTGCAAATGGAATTAGATCAAATTAAAATTTGCTTGCACAGCAAAAGTAGACACTCAAACAGAGTGAAGAGACGAAGCTATGAAATGGGAGAAAATATTTGCAATGATACATCTGGTAAGGCTAATTCCAAAATATTTAAGAATTCAAACAACCTCAATAGCAAGAGAGTAAATAACCCAATTAAAAACTGGCAAAGGACCTGGACAGACATTTCCCAAAAAGAAGACATAGAAATGGCCGAAGTAAGTGTATGAAAAATGCTCAATCTCACCTGACCATCAGGTATACAAGAGGTAAGTGGGGAAATGCATACCAAAACCACAAATATGGCAATCCTCATCAAGTTAGGAAAGGCCATACAAAAAAGGATAAAGGTAACAAGTGTTGGTGAGGGGATGTGTAGAAAATGTGGAAGCCTTGTAATAATTGTTATGAGGAAATGTATGAGTACAGCCTTAGGAAAAACAGTATGGAGTTTCCTCAAAAAGATTAAAAATAGAATTTCCATATGATCCAGCAATCCCACTACTGGTATATAGTTAAAGGAAATGAGATCAGTATGTCAAAAGAGATATCTACACTCCCATGTTCATTATATAGCATTATTCACAGTAGCCAAGTGCTCTAAATCAATCTAAATGTCCATCAGTGGATGAATAGATAAAGAACATGTGGTATATACACAATGGAATACTATTCCAGGACCTTAAAAATAAAGGCAGCCTCTGTTATTTGCAACCACATGGATAAACCTGGAGGACATTGCATTAAGTGAAATGTGCTGTAAGCAAGGCACCGAAAGACAACACCGCATGATCTCACCTCTACATGTGGAATCTAAGAAGTTATTCTCAGCAAACTATCCCAAGGACAAAAAAATCAAAACAATTGATGTCTCCTCACTCAGCAGGTGGGAATTGAACAATGAGAACACTTGGACACAGAAGGGGAACACCACACACCGGGCCTGTTGGGGGTGGGGGAGGGGGGGAGGGATAGCATTAGGAGATATACCTAATGTAAATGACGAAGTTATCGGTGCAGCACACCAACATGGGTAATATGTATAAGACATAACAAACCTGCACATTGTGCACATGTACCCCAAAAAATGAAAAGTATAATAATAAAAAAAAATAGAGAGAGTAAAATGCTGTTACCAGGACTGGGTAGGGGAGAGAAGCAGGTGGGAGTTTGGAGTGATGTCAGTGAAAGCTCACAAAATTTCAGTTAGGTAGGAGAAATAAGCTCAAGAGATCTATTGTAAAACATATGACTCTGCTTAATAACAATGTATTGTATCTTTGAAAATTGCTAAAAAATAATAGATTTTAACCTCTCCTTCCACAAAATGAAAAGTAAAGAAAACTGAAAGCCAGTCATCATCATAGACCTTCTTCTCTTGCCTTAGGTGTTCTACTTATCATAACAGAGATTGTGCTCTCTTTTGAGCCTTATAGGAACTCTTTGTACTTCTTGCTCATGTGTGACCAATTATTTCCATAAGTGGGGTAGGAAATTTGGAAAAATCTGACTAAATCTAAGCTATAATGACCAGATCTTGAAGTAGCCTTTAGGTGTTACGTAGAAGCTTATTGATTGCCATCTGCTAGATCTTTAGAGGTAATAGGTTCAGCCAATCTAAGCAACAAGCTTGTCGCTATGAGCAATAGGACAGAGTGGCTTTAAACTGTACTGTGCATGTACAAATCACCCGAATCTTATTAAAATGCAGTAGATATTCTGCTTCATAGGTCTAGAATGAACAATGAAACCTTTGGATTTCTTTTCTTTTTCTTTTTGAGACAGGGTCTAGCTCTTGCTGCCCGCTGGAGTATGTGTCATCATGGCGCGACTATAGCCTCCATCTCCCAGCTGAAGCAACAACCTCTCATCTCAGCCTTCCAAGTAGCTAGACCAAAGGCACATTTTTGTATTTTTTTAGAACTACTACCCATGTTGCCAAGGATAGTCTTGAATTCTGGCTCAAGCTATAAAATCTGTACTGCCTCCTCGCCTCCCAAAGTGGTGGGTTACAGGTGTGAGCCACTGTGCTCCGCCAAACTCTAATTTCTAACAAGTTTGGGATGTGGGTGAAGTTTAGTTTGGGGTTAACACCGAATAGAAAAAGTTAGTTGGGTCCGTCTGACCTTGTGTCTGATTCTTCTACTTTTTATTTTTTGGTCTTCTAGTACTTACCGTATATGCTGATACTGAGAATCCATGACCCTGCAGCACTTAAATATATGAAAGACTCTTACTAGTTTTAAAGCTGTCATTTTCTCCCACAAGCTTGGTGTGAATAATAGCCTAATTCCTTTATTTGTCTTTGTATACATAGATCTAGAATTCATGTTTGTCTCATTCTATATTATTTTGGGAAGTAATATCAGAATTTAGAACCCTCGAAAATAGATAAGTGTATTTGGAAATATGGTTCACTCAAACACCTTGCTATAGTTTAATTTAGAGACCAAAAGGAATCATTTGATTTAAAATGGATATTATTGGGAATATGGCAGTATCAACGAAAGTTACTTATTGAGTGGAAGTTTACAATTTCAGGGAAATGTCAATCATTACTCCAAACATACTTGTAAGGAGAAAAGAAAACAACCCTGAAAATTTAAACCACAAGCAAGTGTAAGGTATAATATACAGGAAAAGTAATCTTTAAATGAAATAAGATTTCGTAGCCAGATCTCAGGAAATGATTGTCAAATAAATAGCATTTCCTAACGTGGTGGTATGCA
>JAKGGE010001203.1:0-14300 GCA_023748175.1 Hoolock leuconedys | reverse complement strand
AATGCTCAGTTACCTTATTAATTAAAGAAAAAAAGGTGGCCAGGCAAGGTGGCTCACACCTCTAATTCCAGCACTTTGGGAGGTCAAGGTGGGAGGATCACTTAAGTCCAGGAGTGAGAGAGCAGCCTGGGTCAGATACTTAAATTAGAATAGTGAGACCTCATCTCGACAAAAAATAAAAAATTAGCCAGGTTTGTGTTGATGCACACCTCTATAGTCCCAGTTACCTGGGAGGCTGAAGTGGGAGGATCAGTTGAGCCCAGGAGGTCGAGGCTGCAGTGAGCCAAGATGGCACCACTGCACTCCAGCCTGGGTAACAGAGCAAGGCCCTGTCTCAAAAAAAGAAAAAAAGGTGACTTTTGTCCACTATTGAGGAAATTCGACCCACAGAAAAATGACCAAAATTAAAGGCTCTAGAAAAGAAATAAGAGGTTTATTTATGTTATATGGTTTGTAAAAGACACAGCAAGAGAAAATTGCTAAGTAGTAAATTACCACAAACATGGAGCTTATCATATTTATCATCCAGTTCCTGTATAACAGGAGTTTGTTTTTCTAAAGGCATCTTATCTGGAGTGTCAGCTAGAGGAGCATCTGTTTCCTCACTCGTGGGCTTGTCCTCAGCAGTTAGGTCCTTGCAGAGGACGTTGAGCCTGCGTGCAGGGCTGCAGCCAGAGCCTAAGACCCAGGACAGAGTCAGATCACAGGCACTAGGGGCGGAGGTCACATCGGGCAGAGTGGGCTGCAGTCAGAAGAGGAGCTGAACGTCCCGCATACGGTGATCGTAAGCCAGGTCCATGCCACCAAGAGCTGGAGCTGTGGAGTAGTACTTGGTCCCCAGACAAGCCCTCAGTCCGAGGTCTTCATTTCATCTTAATGTGGGCGGAATAATTGCTGATGCTTGTGGTTGTTGAGAATCCTCAGCTGCAGTTCCTTTAACAGTTGCTGTGGGAAGTTTTCTACATCTTGCACCAATCTTAGGACAGGTGTAGGTGGACCAGATGTCTTCTCAAATGATGTCTAAGTTAGCAGTCTGGGAGTACTGTAAGATTCTCCCTTTTAAAATGCTCTTTTGATTGCTTCTGGGGAAGACAGTAATACCCGCTCATTTACTGCTACAAAAATCTTTATTATTATAATATTAGTAGTGTTAAGGAATTCATTTTCCATCTTGTTTTATTAGTAGCTTTGTACTTTAGCCCACAGAACCATTTAGTAAATATTTTCAGAAATAAAAAATCAAGTTTTAACCAATAATTTGTTTCTTTTTTTGTAGGTGTATGAAAACATTATAGACTGATATTTTCAATTTTCATTTGCAAGAAAATGATCAATGGAATGAAATAATTGAAGTATAACAGAAGATGTATTTTTTAAAACAGAAAGCCTTTGTACAGTTCCTGGGATTCACAGAAGCATTACTCCAGAGCAGAACGATGCCTTAATCTTAAGTGTCCATTTGTGCAGCATTGACTTAGAGCTACAAAAGTGACTTAATGTTATTCTGGAAATAATACTTACCTGTTATGAGATGCTATAATATGAGCTGTCATCACATTTTAACATGCATATGTATTTTTTGATACCTGAATTACATTATTAGATTAAGTATCCATATACATTTTCACTCCAAAAACACAAGCTTAAAAACTTGAAAGTAAAGTACATCTAGGGCAAATGGTGGCTGAAAGTGAATAATATTCAAATTACTGTTGCTTGTACTGTATAAGGAAAACTGCTTTTTTAAATTGGGTATTTGCTAATTTATAATTACTATTTTATACTTTTCAACATTTTTAATAACTTTTTTTATTGTTGGCTATAACAGAAGGATTCAGATATCTAAATATCATTTAGAACATAGAACACATTGGTCTAATTCATCGAAAGCTTAGTTACAAGCATTAATACAACCATGTAGTAGAGCAAGTGCCCAAGGCTTAAAGGGAACTTGGCAGTATAAGAAATATTTTGGGTTCTCTCTGCTATTTTACAACTTTTTTTGTTGAACTTTCAGGGGTATGTACATGGGCAGAGAAACACAAAGGTACATGTGCTGGAGAAATACTGGACACAGTAGGAAGAAGCATAGGTGTCCAGAAGAAAAGCTAAGAGGAATATTGTAATTTGTTAAAAAAAAAAAAAAAAAAGTTTTGAGTTTTAACAGCAGTTAGAATAAAGCATGCTGTTGACTTGACTTTCAAATTTCAGTGTAGGTAATGACTAAAAATTACTTTGAAACTTTTTACAGTAATACTGTAACAGCTTAAACAGTGATTTAAAATGCAATTCAAACTAGGCAAAAAAAACTTTAGAATAAGTTTTCCTCCTGGCTGTCAGTTGGAAATTCTAACCTGAGTGGTCATTTTACATTCCGTCTCTGAGAAGTGGATTCTACTCTTAGATGCACAATCTTAAATCTGACTTCCTAACAGCAACCCCTTTATGACTAGACACATTTCTCCTTTTTCCTTTTAAAATCTAAGCGACAGCAGTTGTTGCATTAACTCCAAGAAAAGTACAGGATAAACAATGTAGAAATGTTACTCCTCATTTACACCTTTTAGTCAGGCACACACACACACACACACACCCCAAAATAATTGATTACTTCCAGTGAGTGGGTGGAGATGAATCTCAGCAGCATCTGTGAGTACTACAGGTTGGAGTTTCCTGTCTGTAAAATGTGTAATCAGGCAGGGAGGGGTGTTGTGAATGAGTTGGACTGGATGACTTCTAACATTCTGCGATGCCTAATTTTGCAAAATCACTTTTCATTCACCCAATAAATTTTTTTCTTCTTTTTTCCACAGAGTCTTGCTCTGTCTCCCAGGCAGGAGTGCAGTGGCGGTATCTTGGCTTGCTGCAACCTCTGCCTCCCCGGTTCAATAGAGTCTCCTGCCTCAGCCTTCCAAGTAGCTGGGATTACAGGCTCATGCCACCATGCCCGGCTAATTTTTACATTTTTAGAAGAGACGAGGTTTCACCATGTTGACCAGGCTGATCACGAACTCCTGACCTCAAATAATCCACTCACCTCAGCTTCCCAAAGTGCTGGGATTACAGGCATGAACCACCATGCCCTGCCCCAATAAATTTTTTGGAGTACCTTCTGTATGCTAAATAATACACTAGGAATAGCTCTATCATTTCCTAGTACAGCATAAATTTTATGGTTGCTACTGTAGGTTTATAATTTGTTGTTTATAATTTGGTCTAATTTCCATCAGCCATACTAATAATAGATTTTAAAAGGAGGCAACTTTTTTTCTTTTTGAACCAAAGGAATGAGTTAGCTTTGAAAACATAATTTGGGATATTATAGTATGGATTCTTCTACCTTTGTTTCAACTCCTTAATATCTTGATTATAGCAAACTACAATGAGAGTTAAGAGATACCAATTATTGCCGGGCGTGTTGGCTCATGCCTGTAATCCCAGCACTTTGGGAGGCCGAGGCTGGCGGATCACCTGGCGGATCACGTGAGGTCAGGGGTTCGAGATTAGCCTGGTCAAAATGGCAAAACCCTGTCTCCACTAAAAATACAAAAAAAAACAAAACAAAACTGTCCAGGCATGGTGGCACACGCCTGTAGTCCCAGCTGCTCGGGAGGTGGAGGCAGGAGAATCACTTGAACTCAGGAGGTGGAGGTTGCAGTGAGCCGAGATCGTGCCACACCTGGGTGACAATAGTGAAACTCCATCTCAAAAAAAAAAAAAAAAAAATATATATATATATATCAATTACCAACTAAAAACATAACTTCAGTTTGGCAGTTTGCATATTATAAAGAGAGAAATGTTAAAACATACTTGACTACTTTCAGAAATGTTCTCCTGGTACTTTTTGTATTTCTACATTCAGATAAAAAGATTTGCATGCACCTGGCAAACACCAAGGAAATTTTATTTTTTTCTTCACTATTATGCACTTTCATGGTGTAGTCTTTCTCAGTTCTTTTAATTTTTGTTATTTAGCATCTTTAAATAGCACAGCAAACATCTTTTCAGAAATTTTCAGTTAAAGCCTTTGAATTACTTATCTTTGATTTAATTTACAGCCAGCATTTTGCCACATTCTAAATAATATTTAGCTGAACTGATTCATATGTATTAATGACCATTCTAGCAAAGGCCAACAAGTGGTGTGGGAATCAGGGAAAGGCTGCCTCTTTGGTATCTCAACTGGTATTGATTATTGCTATCAACTATTTGGGGAGAAAAAATCAAAATGAAGCCCTGTCAAATTTTAGAAGTACTATCTTTGGTCCTTCAAACACTTGACTTTTGTGATGACACCTTAAGAAAAATAAAGTTGAAGTTCAGGTCTTGCCATTGCCATTAAAAACAAATTAGGAGACTTGGTTTACCTGGGAACAAATTTACTTGAATATTCAGTACCTGAAACTATGCCAAACCAAAGAGCAGCTGCAGTACACTAGTTATTGTAAATGAACAAGTTTACAAAGTTTATTTTCATCTATACCTAAGGATGATTTTTTAAAAACTTTTTACATATTAGTGGTTATGATCCAATGTGTCATGAGTGAATTTAACTGTAAGGTGGTTTAAATCAAATATGCAATGTTTACTTGAATTGTATTTCTATTAGCAGATTTTGACTATGTTTACAGGACTGTTTAAATTAAGGATTATCAGGCATGTGAGATCTCCTTTTAGTTATCTATAAAGTAGATGTATATTAAGGGCTTAGATTTAGGATCTACATATTCTGGGCATTGAATAGGCAGTAACTTACAAATAAGTTTTGCTTACCTTTTGTTCTAGGGACTAGCACTGCTATCAATGGAAAGTATTTTTAACCTGTTATTAAGAAAGTCATATTTTTGCATTTCAGCCAAAATAAAGACCGTATCTAATAATCTGTTAGAAACAGATAATACATGTCTGAAATCCATATGTTTCATATAATCTAAACTGTATTTTCCAATTTAAATTAAAAATGTAATATAGATTCAGAAAGGTTCATATTTTTCTAATGACTTCTATATTATTTTGTTAGGTTGCATAAAGAAGCAAGGAATTGTATTAAAACATGAAGAAAGCTATTAGGTATATTTGTACATGACTGCAAATGAGTCTATGCCCATTTAAAAGAAAAGATGGACACTATTTTAAAGTGAGCTTTAATATGCTTTTATATAAACAAATTTGAAGTACAGTTTAATTTGGTTGTGTTTACCTAACAGTACCATAAGCCTTGTATTTGTTCTCATTTGTATAATCCTAGCCTGTGACTTAATGTTGACGCTTTGCTTTGTCTTTTGGCTGGCCTAACCTACATTGACATGTACACAGAACATTTTAAAACTGTTTTTTTCAAAAGTCATAGTGAATTACTTTATTAATAAACAAATAAAGTCTTGTATTTGAAGTGTTTTCTTTGTTATAAAGTGGTATTTACCAAATGAGAGAATAACTATTATTTTTATCAACTTGAAAATCTGGTAAAATAGTGCTTAGAGAAAGAGATTGGCTAATAGTTTGGGGAAACCACGTTTAAGATAGGTAATATTTTAGTGCAACAAAATTGTTTACTTAGGTTTATTCAAAACCGAAAGAGTTTAACTTAGCTTTTTACTGAACGTAATTTCAGAAGTCATTTAGGATCTTGAGAACCTTCAGATCACTGTAAGTTGTTGAATTGTGATTGTTAAAATGCTGAATAATTAATAGATTTTATTATGTAGAATTATTTTATGGCATCTGTGTTCCAGTGCCCTTCCAAAGAGGCCAAGTTTATTATTAAAGCCATTTAAAGATTTCCTGTAGCTATATTTATAAAAATTGAAGTATCTCCATGAGAAAGGAAAGATCTTGAAGACAGGTAAAAATATCAAATTGCAGGTCGGATGTGGTGGCTTATGCCTGTACTTCCAGCACTTTGGGAGGCCGAGGTGGGTGGATCACTTGAAGTCAGGAGTTCGAGACCAGCCTGGCCAACATGGTGAAACCCTGTCTCTACTAAAAATATAAAAATTAGCCGGGTGTGGTGGTGGGTGCCTGTAATCCCAGCTACTTGGGAGGCTGAGGCAGGAGAATCACTTGAACCCAGGAGGCAGAGGTTGCAGTGACCCGAGATCGTGCCACTGTACTCCGGCCTGGGTGACAGACCAAGATTCTGTCTCCAAAAAAAAAAAGCCAAATTGCTGAAATCTGCAATCTGCATATAATATGATCCCACTTAAGAGTTTTACAGTGTCCATGCTGTGTACCTGTGTGTTCAAACTCAGCCTATTAATTGAGCGCCTACTCCAGGGGGTGGGTAGTGGAAATAGAGCCACAGGCATCCTGCCTTTGCAGGCAGTGGCCCTGTGTGGGGTACAGGCATACACGTACAACACCCCTCTGGGTGTTAATTGGTAGAGGGAGTGAGAAATGATGGCTTGTGGTTTGTCTCATTCAGCCACCGGAAGCGACAACCCTCTATTTAGAAGATTTACCAACTATGATCCTGTGCGTATAACGAGGACCAGCTGCTGTAAGTTTTTACCGCAACCTTCTAAAATAAATTTGAATTATTTGCGACATGTGCCCTCTCTAGATGTGGAGAGGTTGTCAACGATGCTAAAAGCAAAATGAGAAAAACTTGTTTTCCAACCGTTTTGTTAAGATTCACTGGAAAGGAACATTGCCTTCTGGAAATTACTTATGGGAATGCAATTTTTACAGCATTTCTTGGACTCATGCCCTCGTCTGTTTCATGGGTTGAAGGAAGGGCAGAAGGCAGTGAAGGAGGGGAAGGGTTCCCGCCAGAGTGTGCATTTAGAAGCATTGATCCACAGGCGTGCTATTACTCAGCACTCCTGTGGATGCAATGATAAACTTCACTCCGCACTCCTGTGGTTACAATGTTCAACTTAGGTCCTTCATTCAAATGCCTGTATCTAGCTTTTCTACAATGTTCAGATGTGCTCACCACATATTAAAAATAGATGTGAAGTAGTGTTAATATTTTCAATACAGTCATCTCTTGGTATCCATGGGGATACTGAGGTCTGCTTGAGCATCCTTGGATTTTGATATCTGTGGGGATTGGCCTCTGCCCGGCCGCCCGTCTGGGAA
This sequence comes from Hoolock leuconedys, assembly GCA_023748175.1. NCBI lineage: Eukaryota > Metazoa > Chordata > Mammalia > Primates > Hylobatidae > Hoolock > Hoolock leuconedys. Next base: position 7,214 of record JAKGGE010001203.1, on the reverse strand, counting down.
GTGAGGGCGCCTCTGCCCGGCCGCCCGTCTGGGAAGTGAGGGCGCCTCTGCCCGGCCGCCCGTCTGGGAAGTGAGGGCGCCTCTGCCCGGCCGCCCGTCTGGGAAGTGAGGGCGCCTCTGCCCGGCCGCCCGTCTGGGAAGTGAGGGCGCCTCTGCCCGGCCGCCCGTCTGGGAAGTGAGGGCGCCTCTGCCCGGCCGCCCGTCTGGGAAGTGAGGGCGCCTCTGCCCGGCCGCCCGTCTGGGAAGTGAGGGCGCCTCTGCCCGGCCGCCCGTCTGGGAAGTGAGGGCGCCTCTGCCCGGCCGCCCGTCTGGGAAGTGAGGGCGCCTCTGCCCGGCCGCCCGTCTGGGAAGTGAGGGCGCCTCTGCCCGGCCGCCCGTCTGGGAAGTGAGGGCGCCTCTGCCCGGCCGCCCGTCTGGGAAGTGAGGGCGCCTCTGCCCGGCCGCCCGTCTGGGAAGTGAGGGCGCCTCTGCCCGGCCGCCCGTCTGGGAAGTGAGGGCGCCTCTGCCCGGCCGCCCGTCTGGGAAGTGAGGGCGCCTCTGCCCGGCCGCCCGTCTGGGAAGTGAGGGCGCCTCTGCCCGGCCGCCCGTCTGGGAAGTGAGGGCGCCTCTGCCCGGCCGCCCGTCTGGGAAGTGAGGGCGCCTCTGCCCGGCCGCCCGTCTGGGAAGTGAGGGCGCCTCTGCCCGGCCGCCCGTCTGGGAAGTGAGGGCGCCTCTGCCCGGCCGCCCGTCTGGGAAGTGAGGGCGCCTCTGCCCGGCCGCCCGTCTGGGAAGTGAGGGCGCCTCTGCCCGGCCGCCCGTCTGGGAAGTGAGGGCGCCTCTGCCCGGCCGCCCGTCTGGGAAGTGAGGGCGCCTCTGCCCGGCCGCCCGTCTGGGAAGTGAGGAGCCTCTGTCTCTGCCACAGATACCAAAATCCACAGATGCTCAAGTCCCTGATACAAAATGGCCTAGTATCAGGCACAGTGGCTCACGCCTGTAACCCCAACACTTTTGGAGGCCGAGACAGGTGAATCACTTGAGCTCAGGAGTTCAAGATCAGCCTGGGCAACATGGTGAAACCCTGCCTCTACAAAAAACAAACAAAAAAAATTAGCCAGGCGTGGTGGTGGACGCCTGTAGTCCCAACCATTCGGAAGGCTGAGATGGGAGGATGGATTGAACCCGGGAGGCTGAGGCTGCAGTGAGCGGTGATGGAGTCACTGCACTCCAGCCTGGGTAACAGAGCAAGATCCTGTAAATAAATAAAACGGCCTAGTATTTGCATGTAACCTATGCATATCCTCCCATATACTTTAAATAACCTCTAGATTACTTATAATACCTAATATAGTGTAAATGCTATTAATACATACAGGAGTTGTATTTTTATTTATTATTATTATTATTTTTGAGACGGAGTTTCGCTCTTGTCCAGGCTGGAGTGCAATGGCATAATCTTGGCTCACCGCAACCTGTGCCTCCCAAGTTCAAGCAATTCTCCTGCCTCAGCCTCCCAAGTAGCTGGGATTACAAACGTCCCACTATGCCCGGCTAATTTTGTTTTGTTTTGTTTTGTTTTTTTCAGTAGAGACAGCGTTTCTCCATGTTGGTCAGGCTGGTCTCGAACTCCCAACCTCAGGTGATCCGCCTGCCTCAGCCTCCCAAAGTGCTGGGATTACAGGCATGAGCCACCGCACCCGACTTTTTATTTGTATTTTTTATTGCATTGTATTTGGGTGGAGGGTTCCCTGAGTATTTTTGAGCCATGGTTGGCTGAATCTGCAGATGCAGAACCCATGGATGTGGGAGAGCACTGTTGAAAGATTATGGTCTCCCCATGCCCGCCTGCCTGGGAAGAAGTGAGGAGCGCCTCTGCCCGGCCGCCCGTCTGGGAAGTGAGGAGCCTGCCCGGCCGCCCATCGTCTGGGAAGTGAGGAGCCTGCTCGGCCACCCATTGTCTGGGATGTGAGGAGCCTGCCCGGCCGCCTGTCTGGGAAGAAGTGAGGAGCCTGCCCGGCCGCCCGTCTGGGAAGTGAGGAGCCTGCCCGGCCGCCCGTCTGGGAAGTGAGGGCGCCTCTGCCCGGCCGCCCATCGCCTGGGAAGTGAGGAGCCTCTGCCCGCCGCCTGCCTGGGAAGAAGTGAGGAGCGCCTCTGCCCGGCCGCCCTGCCTGGGAAGAAGTGAGGAGCGCCTCTGCCCGGCCGCCCTGTCTGGGAAGAAGTGAGGAGCTGCCTCTGCCCGCCGCCTGCCTGGGAAGAAGTGAGGAGCGCCTCTGCCCGGCCGCCTGTCTGGGAAGAAGTGAGGAGCCTGCCCGCCGCCTGCCTGGGAAGTGAGGAGCCTGCCCGCCGCCTGCCTGGGAAGTGAGGAGCCTCTGCCCGCCGCCTGCCTGGGAAGTGAGGAGCCTGCCCGTCCACCCATTGTCTGGGATGTGAGGAGCCTGCCCGCCGCCTGCCTGGGAAGTGAGGAGTGCCTCTGCCCGCCGCCTGCCTGGGAAGTGAGGGAGCACCTCTGCCCGCCACCCATTGTCTGGGATGTGAGGAGCCTGCCCGCCGCCTGCCTGGGAAGTGAGGAGTGCCTCTGCCCGCCGCCTGCCTGGGAAGAAGTGAGGAGCGCCTCTGCCCGGCCGCCTGGCCTGGGAGGTCTACCACGGAGGGGGCCAGACGAATGGGGCTGGACGTGGTGGCTCACGCCTGTAGTCCCAGCACTCTAGGAGGCCGAGGGGGGTTGATCACTTGAGGCTAGGAGTTCAAGACCAGCCTGGCCAACATGGCAAAACATATGAAAAATATAACAGACAAACCAACCAACCAACCCAGCAACAACAAAACAGGTCTACCCTGGAGTCATACTCTAATTTTTTCTATTTTCCTCCCTTTCTGATCCTTTATCCCACTTTCTTTTTCTTCCTCTTCCTTCCCCTTCTTCTTTGTCAAATAGAGGATTGAGTTATTATCATTGATCCATACAAAGTCCCTCTCTCATTTAATTTCTTTAATTCCTACCCCCCATTTCTATTCCCCATCTTCCCATGTGCAACCTTCCTAATATGTTTGATATACATCTTTTTGTTTGTATGTATTTTTAGAAAATGTTTATTGTTTTGTGTGCAAAAAAAAATAATAATAAAACTGGCATGTCTTCAGGAAAAAAAAAGAGTACAAAATTACAGTTAGATGAGAGTAAGTTCTGGTGTTCTATAGCACAATAGGGTGACTCTAGTAAATGATATTATAGTGTATATTTCTAAATATCTAAATAACTAGAAAAGAGGGGGCTGAATGTTCTCACCACAAAGAAATGATGAATGTTTGAGGTGATGAGTATGCTGAACACCATGATTTGATCATCATACATTGTACACATGTATTGAAACTTCCCTCTGTACCCCACAAATAATGTACAATTATTATGTATCAATTAAAAACAAAATAAAAAGTGCTCCCACTGGTAAAAAAAAAAAAAGAAAGATTATCTGTCTAATAGAAAGTGCTAAACCATCTACAGCCGTACCGCCCTAAACATGCCTGACGTCATCTGATCTTGGAAACTAAGTAGGATCGTGCCTGGTTAGTACTTGGATGGGAGAATGTTAAACCACTGAAAATTACATTAATCTGTGCTCTTCTCTGAGTAGTTGGAGAATAGGGAGAAGGGAATTATGCACGTTTATTTAATGTTGAAGTATATATTCCAATTTCATATGACACATTTAATGTTGCTGTATACATAGGGTGTATAAAAGTATAAAAGTATGTGCTCTAATTTCATGACAAATATCGAGTTAGCAAATATATTTTAGGATACTGTTGGTTAAATTCAGAAGAAAGTCTTTTTTTTTTTTTTTTTTTTTTTTGAGACAGAGTTTTGGTCTTGTCACCTAGGCTGGAGTGCAATGGCGTGATCTCAGCTCATAGCAACCTCTGCATCCCAGGTTCAAGTGATTCTCCTGCCTCCCGAGTAGCTGAAACTACAGGCATCTGCCACCACACCTGGCTAATTTTTGTATTTTACTAGAGCCAGGGTTTTGCCATGTTGGCCAGGCTGGTCTCAAACTCCTGACCTCAGGTGATCCACCTGCCTTGGCCTCCCAAAGTGTTGGGATTATAGGCACGAGCCACTGCACCCTGCCAGAAGAAAATCTTTTAAACATTGCTTTTTTTAAAATTTTTAAATAATGTCAACATATTTATTTGAGAACAGGTGATGAGACTGGCTAATTTTTGTATTTTTCTGGTGGAGACGGAATTTCACCCTATTGCCCAGGCTGGTCTCGAACTCCTGGGCTCAAGTGATCTGCCCGCCTTTGCCCCCCAAAGTGTTAGGATGACAGGCGTGAGCCACCGTGCCCAACCTTCAGCATTTATTTTAGATTGAAGGGGAATGTGCAGATTCGTTACATAGGTACATTGCATTGGTCCTGAGGTTTGGGGTACAGTTGATCCCATTGCCCAGGTAGTGAGCATAGTACCTGATAGACCTACTGTCTACTGTTGCCATCTTTATGTCCATGTTTACCCAATAAACATTGCTTTTATTTTTTATTTTTTTGAGAGGGGTCTCATTCTGGTGCCCAGGCTGGAGTGCAGTGGCACAAACATAGCTCACTGCAGCCTCAACCTCCTGGGCTCAAGCAATCCTCCCACTACACCTTCCTGTGTAGCTAGGACCACAGATGGGCATCACCATGCCCAGCTCATTTTTTTTTCTGTAGAAACAGGGGTCTCACTTTGTTGCCCAGGCTGGTCTTGAACTCCTGAGCTCAATCTTCATACCTTGGCCTTCCAAAGTGCGGGGATTACAGGTGTGAGCCACCATGCCCAGCCCCAAACATTGCTTCTAGAAATGAAATTCCTAATCTACCTCTGTAGTATAACATATCTGTACTTTGCCCATTGAGAAGTGTTCTGAACCAAAATGTCCATATTCAGATTATAGCCATTATCCCCAATGTGCACTTCATTCTACAAACAGCTGCGTGTAGAGTGGATATATTAAATCCATATTTTAATATCTAGTCCTAGGTATTTTGAAGTGAAGATGTTTGTGACAAATTTTTAAAAATGAGATGGTGAACTGGAATTGGCCCATTGCATGACAGTTAACTAACCCCTATGTTAGCAACTTCATGAATTCCACACCAGTCTCTATAGTAGCAAATAGGAAGCCCTGCTCCTCCCCCACAAAAGGTGACATTTTTGACACATTTTTGGGGTTGTTAAATTCAAAACCCAATGTCCTTTGGCAGCATTTGTAAAGGAGGAAGGACTCTCTCCAACTGATGGTTTTTTTTTTGTTTTGTTTTTTTTTTGAGACAGAGTCTCACTCTTTCGCCCAGGCTGGAGTGCAGTGGTGTGATCTCGGCTCACTGCAAGCTCCGCCTCCCAGGTTCATGCCATTCTCCTGCCTCAGCCTCCTGAGTAGCTGGGACTACAGGTGCCTGCCACCGCGCCTGGCTAATTTTTTTTGTATTTTTAGTAGAGACGGAGTTTCTGTTAGCTAGGGATGGCCTCGGATCTCCCTGGATTCATGATCCTCACTGGCCAGCCTTCCAAAGTGCGGGGATTACAGGTGTGAGCCACCATGCCCAGCCCCAAACATTGCTTCTAGAAATGAAATTCCTAATCTACCTCTGTAGTATAACATATCTGTACTTTGCCCATTGAGAAGTGTTCTGAACCAAAATGTCCATATTCAGATTATAGCCATTATCCCCAATGTGCACTTCATTCTACAAACAGCTGCGTGTAGAGTGGATATATTAAATCCATATTTTAATATCTAGTCCTAGGTATTTTGAAGTGAAGATGTTTGTGACAAATTTTTAAAAATGAGATGGTGAACTGGAATTGGCCCACAGGCGATAGTTAACTAACCCCTATGTTAGCAACTTCATGAATTCCACACCAGTCTCTATAGTAGCAAATAGGAAGCCCTGCTCCTCCCCCACAAAAGGTGACATTTTTGACACATTTTTGGGGTTGTTAAATTCAAAACCCAATGTCCTTTGGCAGCATTTGTAAAGGAGGAAGGACTCTCTCCAACTGATGGTTTTTTTTTTGTTTTGTTTTTTTTTTGAGACAGAGTCTCACTCTTTCGCCCAGGCTGGAGTGCAGTGGTGTGATCTCGGCTCACTGCAAGCTCCGCCTCCCAGGTTCATGCCATTCTCCTGCCTCAGCCTCCCAAAGTGCTGGGATTACAGGCATGCACCACCGCGCCTGGCTAATTTTTTTTGTATTTTTAGTAGAGACGGAGTTTCACCATGTTAGCTAGGATGGCCTCGATCTCCTGACCTCATGATCCGCCCGCCTCAGCCTCCCAAAGTGCTGGGATTACAGGCGTGAGCCACTGCGCCAGGCCAACTGATGTTCTTAAGCCATCTCTTTGAGTTGTATCTCATTAATGAACACTTTACTGGAGAAGTCAGAAAAGCATAAAAGGAATGGTTCTATTTGTTTTTAGAAAACACTCCCGATTATACCGTAGTTCCTTGTCGGTTCCACTTAACACAGCTGTGTTGCTAGTGGATGAAATTAAGTCCCTTGTTTTGAAACACCTTAGGCTTCTGGGTGTTCAGAGGTGATGACACATGATAAAGTACAACTAGTAGAATAATACATGTTATAAATATCTCTTTAATTATTTTAACAAATGAAATACTATTTTGTAGGTGGGATTGTTCATTCAGTACTTATTCCTGGGTTTGTGAGTGGGAGGGAGAGGCAGCACCAGGGTAGGTTTCTACAGATGTGTCTTTTTTTTTTTTTGTTTTGTTTTTTTTTTGAGATGGATTCTCACTCTGTTGCCCAGGCTGGAGTGCAGTGGTGTGATCTCGCTCACTGCAAGCCCTCCCAGGTTCATGCCATTCTCCTGCCTCAGCCTCCCAAAGTGCTGGGATTACAGGCATGCACCACCACGCCTGGCTAATTTTTTTTTGTATTTTTAGTAGAGACGGAGTTTCACCATGTTGGCCAGCCTGGTCTCAAACTCCTGACCTCAGGTGATTGGCCCACCTGGGCCTCCCAAAATGCTGGTGAGCCACCTCGCCTGGGCAGATGTGTCTTTTTAGATGACAGGTGCAGAGTGATCTGTGCCTGTATTTTATATGGCTCTTGCTGTGTACACACTCTTTTCTGAGACACAGTCTCACTCTGTCACCCACGCTGGAGTGCAGTGGCACAAACATGGCTCACTGCAGCTTCCACCTCCTAGGCTCAAGCAATCCTGCCATCTCAGCCTCCTG
>JAKGGE010000370.1:0-13593 GCA_023748175.1 Hoolock leuconedys | reverse complement strand
CCTCCCAAAGTGCTGGGATTACAGGCGTGAGCCACTGCATGAGCCAACTGATGTTCTTAAGCCATCTCTTTGAGTTGTATCTCATTAATGAACACTTTACTGGAGAAGTCAGAAAAGCATAAAAGGAATGGTTCTATTTGTTTTTAGAAAACACTCCCGATTATACCGTAGTTCCTTGTCGGTTCCACTTAACACAGCTGTGTTGCTAGTGGATGAAATTAAGTCCCTTGTTTTGAAACACCTTAGGCTTCTGGGTGTTCAGAGGTGATGACACATGATAAAGTACAACTAGTAGAATAATACATGTTATAAATATCTCTTTAATTATTTTAACAAATGAAATACTATTTTGTAGGTGGGATTGTTCATTCAGTACTTATTCCTGGGTTTGTGAGTGGGAGGGAGAGGCAGCACCAGGGTAGGTTTCTACAGATGTGTCTTTTTTTTTTTTTTTCTTTTTTTCTTTTGAGATGGAGTCTCACTCTGTCGCCCAGGCTGGAGTGCAGTGGTGCGATCTTGGCTCACTGAGACCTTCCCCTACCGGGTTCAAGCAATTCTCCTGCGTCAGCCTCCCGTGTAGCTGGGATTACAGGCATGCACCACCACGCCTGGCTAATTTTTTGTATTTTTAGTAGAGACACGGTTTCACCATGTTGGCCAGCCTGGTCTCAAACTCCTGACCTCAGGTGATTGGCCCACCTGGGCCTCCCAAAATGCTGGTGAGCCACCTCGCCTGGGCAGATGTGTCTTTTTAGATGACAGGTGCAGAGTGATCTGTGCCTGTATTTTATATGGCTCTTGCTGTGTACACACTCTTTTCTGAGACACAGTCTCACTCTGTCACCCACGCTGGAGTGCAGTAGCACAATCACAGCTCACTGCAGCCTCCACCTCCTAGGCTCAAGCAATCCTCCCACCTCAGCCTCCTGAGTTGCTGGGGCCTGGCTGAAATCTTTGACCAGCGTGGACTGAGTGAGCACATGACCCTGAGACACCTGCCCTGCCTATTCTGTGACTTCTTCTTTACCTAGGGTGAACCACCTTCCCCGCTGCTCCAGTAGCATCGGGTTCAGCAGTCTTGAGGCCACCACAGCCCAGGCACCATGGTGGAGAGGCAAGAGCAGGTTCAGGAGCATTCCACCGGACCTGCACGCAGGGGAAAGTTCCCGAGCCAGAGTTCTCAAGGAAATATTTGGAATCAATTCAGCTCCCATCAAAAGCACTGAAGTGATCATCTCAGAGCAAAGCAAAATGTAGTTGTGGCAAAGATGGGTTGTGTGCTGCTTTGGTGACTGGTCTTAACTTCAGGAAGTTCATTTATATTGAACTATATATTGAGGTGGGGTCCGCCTACCCCTTTACAAAAAAAAAGCTCAGGTATACCTTTGCAGATGCGGCTGACGGCCATAATGTGCTGACCCAGGAGAAAGCGCTTGAGGTTCAACTTAACACCTAGGCTGTGATTCGCCTTTTCTCCTGTGGGAGTCTCCACCCTCGCCACATGACTACTGTTGGGAAGATGGTGGGGGTGGGGGAGGGGAAGCTGACACCCCGCACCCATGAGTTGTGGGTTCTTTTCCCACCATGGGGGAGAGTCCCACCTCGAGCAGCTCCACCAGATTCCCACATTGTTCAAATCAGGAGTGAGGGCAGGTTCATCCCTTGGGAGGAGGGTCTAGATTTGACCCAGGCTCGAGGCTGAGCTCATCTGGGGTGATTATGAGCTGAGTTAATATTGATTTGTGTTTCCTGGTAAATCACCCTTGTTGATATTTTCAGAATCAGTACTGTCCCCTTCCCCTGCTGGGATTTCTCCTCCTTTTTCTCTTCCTTCTCTTCTCCTTTCCTTGCCTCACTTTTTTTCTGTTTCAAATTAAATCAGTTTTCCAAACTGCTTAGCTTACCTTTTATTTTCAAAGAGATCCAGGTATATTTTCAGATTTTGTTCTTTATCATTCTTTTTTTTTTTTTTTTCAGGAGAGCCTTTACTTCACTATCATCAACTCTAGCATGTCGCATCGCCAATGAGATTTTCATTCCTGAGATACCTATGACTTTAGAATGATGAGCTTTGTGCATTCAACTTTCATAAAACTTAAGGATTTCTTTTTCTCTTCCAATCATGTTCAACTTAGTTGACACGAGTAAAATTCAAATATTCTCAAGAGGTAACCTTTTATAAAAGCATTTAGTGGTCTGCTTGTTAAATATCATCATTTTGGTTGGTAACTAGTTTCTAAAATCATAGTTTCCAGAGTAGAACATTTGTTAAAATTATGAACACTTTGCATGAGAGTTCAGCCTAGACACACAGGTGATTACTTCCCACAGATGTACTGTCCCGTAGTGGACTCCCTGCCCCAGGCCATCGGCTCTGGGACATCACTGCTGAGTATCAAGTGCAGCAGGAGGGCTGCAGGCACCCTCCGGCTTTCCAGGACGCACAGTGGTGTCAGCCTAAACTCACCGTTGGCTGCGTTGCTGTCTTTGTGGTGAATCAAGACCCTCAGTCTGTTTCATAAGAGACCACAAGTGTTAATCCAGGCTCTGCCAGGTGCGTGGAGTCTTTCTGCTAAACCTAAGAGCCCTGCATTGCAGTTGCTACCCCTCTTCTGACTTTACCTGTTAATCTGATCCCACTTTCTTTTAAAGTCGGACTTGCCCTTTGGCATTAGCCATCTCTCCCAACTTTGTGTCAACATGATATTTGATAATCCTGCCTTCTGTGTCTTTTTTCCCAACTTGTTGATACAAAGTTTCTCTTTTACTTTCTATTCCTGGCTTAATGTGAGAGTTGTACATAACCTACACCTATTTTTTAATTCATAGATGAGTTATTTAAAAATTCTTCTGTGAGTTATTCATATTACTCTACAAAAAGTTCCAGTATCATAATACTGTGCACTTGCTCAGGAAGAAAAGGCAAAAACAACAAGTGGGTTTGAATTCCCCACTGGGAAGATGATCTGCAGAGTGGCATCTAACATCAGCCACAAAGGATGGCAAGTACAGGAGGGCGTGGTGGGATGCTCACCACCGAAAAGGCATCTTGCCAGCCATTTAGAGTGAAGGCACACAGGCAAGAGATACACATTGTGAAAATGTATCTTATACAAGCATACACATCTTGGCCACAAAATGAAATTAAGGTGATTAAATGTGCAAGGATGCAAGATAAAACAGTGGAAATTCAGGAAGAAAACTAACAGAATTTGGTGATAACGGGTTTGTTGTGAGAAGGCTCTCCAAATATAAATCTTAATTATCCTGTAAAAGAATGAAAATTTAGCTCATGAAAATTTAACGCTCATTGAAACATACAAAACAAAAAAATAAGGTTAAATGAAATGATAAAATGAAAAAATTACAACATTTCTGACAAAGAAAAAGGCGAGCTCTTCAAACCAAGAAGGCTAGTGAACATTTAAACAGAAAAAATAAGGTTTAAGAACAACAGACTGTTGCAGCAGCAGCCACACACCACACAGGACCTGTATGAACCCATCCAAAGTTTCAATCCAGTTGAGAGTGGAAAATATGACCTTCATTTAAATAAAGCCCATATTTTAAACTGGAAAAAATACCGAACTATGTGGCTAATGTACAGGGTTGGGAAGGTTGTTGAGGTGGCAGCCACATCAGAGGGCTGCAGATTTCTGAGGACGCTGGAACAAAACGATTTATACTGAAAACGCACAAAGTCCTCACAAACGCTTCACTAGTTGCCTTTCTTCTTTGTTTGTATCTGTACTATTTGATTGTTTTTGATAAACACATAGCACTTTATGTCAAGAAAGTAGTATTTCAAGATTAAATATTCTCCTTGTGAAAATGTTACTTTTAAGCCCTAAAAATTTTTAAAATCAAATTTGCAAAATAAAAGTTACTTTTTAGTCATGCCTCGTCTTGCTCCTGAAAGAATTTAAGGCAGCTTGTGTCGACATAAAATGCTATTTGGCACTCATTGTGGGAGGGGCTGAGAAAAGACAGAGAAGGTGGCCAAGTGGAGAAAAGCATAGCCTAGAATGAGGCTGAAGTGCACACACTTCACACAACTCTGCTTTCTGCTTTCCAGCTGCTCATCTGAAATCCCAGCACAAAACAAAATGACATGAAAGCTTGTTCTATATCATTACAAACCAGACGACGAGCGGAGAACTCCTAAGCAACCGCCACAGGCTCCTCTTTAATACCTCCCATAAATAGGGCTCCTGGTGATGGAGGAAGAACGGTCTCAGCTTTTCTAGGAGCCATGGAGAAAGAGGACTTCTGCTAGTGAAGACATGGACTCTTCTGTGTGAGGCACTGCTCTCCCTCCAGCCACTTCCCACCATTTGGTGATGGCCCAGGGGCACCTCTGCCTGTGTACACGGCCCCTGCAGCTCTCCAAGCCGAGTGAGATACTGTACCCTTACCAAGCATCTCTAGGCCCTGTGTCCACAGCCACACTGGGCTGACAAGGAGCTCAGCGTCCCTCCTGCTGGCTCAAAGATCTGGGTGACTTCTTTGCTAACAGGACTTGGAGGTAAAAGATGTAAGTCCAAGCTTCATCCTTCTCTGATTAACCTTTTCTTTCCTCTTTTTCTTTCTTTCTTTCTTTCTTTCTTCTTTCTTTCTTTCTTCCTTTTTTCTTTCTTTTCTTTCTCTCTCTCTCCCTCCTTCCTTCCTTCCTTCCCTCCTTTCTTTCTTTTCTTCTTTCTTTTTTTTTTTTAAATCTTAACCACTGAGATAGTGCACACAGATAATTTGGGCAAGTTTAAGGGGTATGACACTGTAAGAAAATGCAGTGTCTATGGTCCATGCTGTGGCTGGAGCTTGGTGAACTCATGTTGGCCCTTAGTGCTTGCTACTGCATGGACAATACTATGCACGCTCCACTTCCACCCATGAGCAGCCAAGCTGAAGCACAGAAGGTTTCCTCTTCCACCTATGAGCAGCCAAGCTGAAGAACAGACATTTTCCTCTTCCACCTCCATGAGAAGCCAAGCAAAGTACAGACGGTGCCCTTCTTCACCTATAAGCAGCCAAACTGAAGCACAGAAGGTTTCAAGTAGCTGGGCCCGAGTGTGGAAGTTGCTGATGCCATCCCATTTTGCTTGGGTTGCCTGCTGTGGTTATGGTGAAGCCGACCACATTGTTTGCAGAGCTAAATGGAAGCTCTGAGTCAAGCAGCTCAGCCACATATAGTGTGGAACATCACCTCTTTAGTGGTAGAGTTGATTGGCTTTTCAAAGTCGCTGCTGGGACATCACCTCGTTTGGCTTTCACTTCATCCACCAGATTTGTTCGTCTTCTGCAAGATGCTACCCAGGCTGCATAATTAGCTGTCGTCTCTACAATGCCTGAAGAGTGAAGTCTATAAATAAATAACCTGTTTTCACATAGAATTAAGAGACATATTCCCCTTTGCTCGTCCTCTTCATCTGTTTTAAGTGATGCATTTGCTCTGAGTTTCATTGACCTCCCCTCGAACCTACAGGTTTCTCTCTCTCTCTCTTCTAATGAGGTGTTTGGCTACTGAGTCTGGAACCAAAGGGAATGAGCTCACCCAGGGTAGCAATGGCCCAGGAGAGAGGGGAGAGGTGCACTCACCAGTCTGACTGAGTTGACCAGAGGGAGAGAACTTCTTGGCCGGAGCACCTCTCCTGCTGCTGGACGGTCGCACTCCCATGTCCCCTTCTGTCTGTCTGCACTGCTGCCTCTACCTGTTTCTCTCCCCGCTTCTACCAAGCCGGTGCCCCTGTGTCAGGGTTAAGCTTGAGTTCTGTAAGAGTAGACCGAAACTTTTAAAACTTTTTGTGAACTACACTAAAAATAAATTGTATGTTGCATGAGAAGTCAACTTTTATTTTGAAAAAATAAAAACAAAACACCATGACTATCACCAACTTCTTGATTATGAAAGTATCTTCTTAACCTCCAAATCACAGGAATATATAGTCCCAGGAATAAGAAATACCTTTCCAAGCATGGTTGGTTGTCAGTTGGTAACCCACACATACTACATTCTTTTCATACTTGTATTTACCTTCAAACTTTAGAAAACTGTGTGTCTGAGTTGTATTGGAAGCCACCACTCCATTAATATTCCAAGGTATTGTTTACTTATGGACTGACATATTTCTCACCTCAGTTCTAAATGGAATAAAATCCGTTATTATTTAGTCTCAAAGGGAAGGATCATTTTAAAATAATATCAAATATGCTCTCGTCCATTGAAATGGATCAAAATTAAACAGGTAAGAGAGAGTTGTTTCCAGCAGAAGAATCTTTTCATCTATCAACTTTACCAAGTTTTTGTTTGGCTAACTCACATTAAACCAAATTTTATTCCCAAAGATTCTGCTTTGATCTCCTTGTGCCTGCCACCCTGAGAGAAAATCATGTAATATGAGATATGTTCTTGGCATTCATCTAATTCTTTCTTTGGTTTTGATAATTTTTTGTGATGTTGGAGTCAGTCAAGGAATCCACTGGCTTCGGATTCTATATAATTTACCACACCCCCTGGCTTTGTGTAACACACAGCATTTCAAATAAGCAGACTCTAATTTCTTTGTCTGAATTTATTTTGGCTGGGAATCCTGTGTCATTGCTTAGGGATCATGCCAAGGCCCTTCTTTCACAGTATATCATTATTTAAGGACTGTAGCTTAAGACAAAACAAAATAGAGGCACTGAAGTGTTTGTGCAGCACATTTCTGCAAGAAAACACAGATCAAACAATCAGCTGGTCAGAACTTTACTCATTTTGTGTTTCCAAATTGAGTTATGCAGAAATCATCATCTAGGAAGCACATAATTGAGTGATTGGCTGGATCAACTCATTCAGTCAGAAAGATCCATCTTGAGATAACAGATATAAACAGTGCCAAGTTCTGTTCTGTAGTGATTTAACAGCAAAGAAAGAGTGCAGATCCTCTTTGTAACTATCAAACATGCACAGTTTTCTATGGGTTGATCACACTGCTGCTTTACCTAGGCAATACTTAATTTTTTAGGACAGGTATTTACCAGTGTTCAGAGTCAACGTAGGTTAGTCAGCTAATGACTTTTCTCCTCGTCATTTAGAAGAGCTTTATCTGCACAAAGAATGCCAATCATCGGCTCAACAATGGCACAGCCTCAAAATCACCTTTACTTGTTTCTTCTCCATCCATATATCTGGCCGGGTCATGTAATCCTGCAGATGGTGTAATGGTGGTGATGGCTGTCTGACTCCAGAGACAGACAGGATGGTAAGAGGAAGGATGTGGCCCATGTCCAGGCTCTCATCTGAGGACCAGAGGGTGTCAACACCACAGTTATGATATTGAGGACCGTAGAGATTTTGAGTTATACAAGGCAAGTGATAAGATGGTTGTTTTTTGCAGTGGTCGATTTTTAAATTAATTTTTTCTCTTAAGACAACCTTTCAGTTGGGAGGCCCATTTAACTCCAGGTCTATTTAAGTCTCGGTAGTGATGATCTGAAATTTTAAAACTCATTGCATTATAACTCTTTACATATACTGACAACAAATATTCCTTGCAGATTTAATATGTAGAACCAGCCCCAATAATAAAAACTGAAGAAAATTTCTAAATTCTAATACCCACAATTAAATGCTACTTATTTGAGGGCATAAAGTAAATTGTGTTTATAAATAATGAGACTAATTATTTTAAGATTTTTAGAACATATTTTGAAAAGATCTATTCCAAGGAATTTTATAAATTGCACTAAAGCAGTGGTTGAATTATTCAAATATATATACACTAAAACTAATACTTATTGAACACAACAGTATGTCGTGGTGTTGTGCCAAGTGTTATGCATGCATAATCTCATATTAATTTATACAGAGTCTTTAATCCCAGTTTATAGTTTCTAGAGGACAACTCTCTTGCAAACATAATACCCTATATGCACGTAAAGGACTAACAGAGTAAAAGACAACCAACCCACGGAATAGGATAAATCATTTGCAACTTATATATTGATAAGAGATTAATATCTAGAATGTATGAAAAATTCTCCAAAAGAAACAAACAACTTGGTTTTAAAAATAGCCAAGGAACTTAAATAGACATGTTCCCAAAGAAGATGGCAAAATGGCCAACAAGAACATTTTGTAGGTAGATGCTCAATATCACCAACTATCACCAACATCACCAAGATCACCGCCAAGCATCACCAATATGCCCAACATCACCAACCATCACCAACATCATGAACATCACAAAGATCACCAAGACCACCAAACATCACTAATATGCTCAACATTGCCAACCATCATCAATATCACCAAACATCACCAATATGTTCAACATCACCAACCATCACCAATATCATCAAGCATCTAATATGCCCAACATCACCAACCATCATCAGTGTATCACCAAACATCACCAATATGCCCAACATCACCAACCATCACCAATATCACCAGATAAGCATCAAATTAATATGCCAACATTAAATAACTGTCACCAATATCACCACAAACATCACCACATGCTCAAAATCACTGACCATAATATGCCCAACATCAACAACCATCAACAGTATCACCAATCACTTGCCCACATCGCCAACCATCACCAGTAACACCAAACATCACCAATATATCAACATCACCAAACAATACCAGTATCACCAAACATCACCAATATGCTCAACACTCATCACCAATATCAAGTACCACGTGCCCACAAAAATCACTGACCATCACCAATATGACCAACATCACCAACCATCACCAGTCGTACTAAGCATCACCAATATGCTCAACATCACCACCATCAGGAAAATGCAAATCAAAATCACAAATGAGATAACACTTCATGTCTCCATTCGACTGAGATTGGTGGAAGACCGCTAGTGTTGTCCCTGAGACATTTTGACTAGTTGGAAGCATGATCCCGTCTCTGAATCTATTCAGAAAAATTTAACAAAGGACGTGATGACTTATGTCTTTGATGTATAGTTAGTTATAGTACCTTCCAAATCCCAAAAGCTCTCTAATTTCTAGACTCTCTATTCCTACTTTATTTTCTGAGCTCAAATCTTTCTGTAGAGTCTTATTAACAATACTAGCACATACAAATGACCACAACCATTTCTTCCTATTCAATCTCTTCCCATACAAATACCAGCATGTATATTATGTTCCCATACAAGAGTAGGTATTACGATCAGCCAAGTTATCGTGAGGTGAAGGGATTCATTTAATAGTTTGCTACTATGATGTGGTAAAATTAAGATGAGTTAACAGCCTCATAGGCTTGAATACCACTTCCTCGCTATTATTACCTGTCCTCCTGGCCATGCCATATTTTAGATTGTCTGTTATGCTAACACTCCACTTCTGGCACTGGATTCTTGGTATCATTCATGGTAAGTGGTAAGCAAAAGTTGTTTTTGTGATAGCAAACAATAATAAATGTCAAAGGTAATTTGAAACCACAGATGGCAACTTTCTTGGAGGTTTTGAAACGAACCTTCCAAAGTTCTTCCTATTTGGGTTGTCAGTTATGCTTTTTAGGATCTTAGAAGTCGCTGGTGTAAAGCCCCCATTTTCTTGCAGTTCACCAGACAAGGGACAGTCGCTTCTAAATGGTACCCACATTCTCCTTCATGCCTCCACATGGCATCTCTGGTAAATGGAGAAAGGCATTCTCCCATGCTTTTAAATCTCTCCAGCCTTCTCTCTCTTCTGATGTGTTTTTCTCCTCCAGCCAGAGAAAGTTCTCTTGTTTTTAAGGGATCCAGGGATCCAGGGATGAGATTGGTGAGACAGTCTAATGAGGATAATGCAGAAGGATCTCCCTATCTTAAGGCCTGTAGATGTAATTACCTCTTGCAAACTCCCCTTGACTTAGTGCTGCACACGCCCAGTAGTTCCTGAGAATGAGACTGCCTGGATGGACATCCTCAGGGCTCTCATATTGGGCCCTACCACAACATCATAGACTGAAAGAAGAAAGAGCAAAAGATACATAAAACAAAACACCTCCAGGTCAGATGATGATTGCTCATACCCACTCCTAAGCTCTGTTGTGATGGACGTGTCCTCCAACTCCTCCTTCTTGGACTTGTCCCCCAAGTAGACTCAGCCTCCGCCCCCTGCACACAGGTTGTTCTCCTCAAAGGAACTTCATGTTTGGAGGGCATTGATCTTTTTGTTGAGGCAGGACAGGAATTCTCCTGATTTGGGAAATGAGTCATATATTTTGTTGAACCCCACAACCATATCTTACCTGGAAACTCAATCTGTACATACACAGAGGGTTTGCTCTGGGTGAGCCAGGTGGGCTCTTGGGACCTCCCCACGGCACAGCGCTCCTTGCTGGGAGACCCTCAGGGAAAGCCTTGAAGCCCTCCTCACTCTGCATCGCAACTCTGGGAACACGTCATTTTAAATTCCTGATTATGAGGAGTCCTGAGTGACAGTCTCATGCTCTGTGCATTTTGAAGGATCCTTCAGCTTCTCAAGGACATGGTTCGACACTGAATCAAGAGCTCCACCAGGGCTCCCCAGATGAGATTTTTGTCCCTTGAATCAGCCACTGGGTTTTTCTTTCCAGCTCCAGGAGCTGCACGGTGCACAGAGTGCCGCCGTCCCGATAGATATCTCTGCCTGTTTGATCGGGTTCATAGCTCACAGAACCGTCCTGGATTTGCCCTGGCTTTGCGACTCACTTGCAGGCAAACACCTGCCACGACCTGCCCACTGCCCTGAGAGGCCCAGAGCAGCCCTTGGGTCTGCTTAGCATTGACTCGCTTATGTTGTGCCATAAAGAAGCTCTTTACAATTGTCTAGAAGCACTCTTTTTTTTTTCACTTCTAAAAAAATATGTATTTATTTTTAAACCTTATAAGTTTCACATGGCCAAAACGGCAGGCCAAAGGGAAAATTAGAGGGATGCATTCACACCTATATGATGGTGGTTAGCATCTTTTCAAAAGGTTGGGTTCTGATACCTGAGGGAAACATAGCGATTTATCTAAGAGGAATGGTCCCTTCAGAACATTTCAAATCTTTAATCTCGAAGCAAAGAACCTTACAAATAACAGGTACATTTCCCATTGGTTAGTAGAGAGAGATGTCACCTAAGGTGACAGCATTGGCTGAGCACCTGACCCAGTGTTGACTCTGTAAATACAGGTTGCAGAGTATTAGCTTAAGACGTGAGTCCTTGGGGTGCTTTTATTGCAACGAGCCAGACCTCACCTCTGGCTTGTCTATAACATCACACAGATCATGCCCAGCATTGGTCAAAGTTGGACTGCGTGGAGGTCCCCTTGAGCACATACACCCCGCGCCAGCCCCTGCAGCTTGGTGGTCTTCTCCAGCCAGGACAGGAGATGATGCTCCTCACACTCTGGGCTAGTGCCCCATGGCCACTCCTACCCTCCTGCCTGGCTGCCTCTGACTATAGCAAATATCAGACAGAAAGAAACGTACTTCCCCTGTTCACACAGGTCGTATAGACGCTTCAGGTAAGGTTATCTGGTCAGATCAATTTCTGCCCGGGTTTGATGACTGCAGACCTTACTTACATTTGGAAGGAATTAGAGACAGTGTGTTCAAGCAGCGCCTTATGTGAAGATGAACTATAGAAACATGCCTGTCCTGGAAAACATTTGTGCATTCACCAGCACCTATATTTCACACATTAACTGAAATGTAAGTGGCACTGGGAGAACCCAAAGCATAGAATGTGGTTTAGTTTCCATTTTGATTAACATTCTTACTAACCAATACCCGTTTCTTCTGGTTTGGTCTTGTCAAATGATGTCAATCTTTGGCCGGTCAGAAGATATTAAAATATCGCCTAAATACGCTCTCTGCATTAATTGAGTACAGAGGGTAATGTGAGTCAATTGCATCCACCCTACGGTCTTGGGTCCCGATAATGGGATGAAAACTAGATTTCACTGTGGAGAAGATCAACAGTTGGCTTCGAGCATGAGATGAAATCAAGATCGATTTTATTATGAATAATGTTAAAAGTATGTTCAATGGCAGTTACTTTCAAACTTTGCAAAACACCTTTGACATGGTACTAAAACACATGGTAATTACTGTCCTGAAGGTTAGGGTTTTCTGTAGATCACTGCCATGGAGTGTTGTAAAGTTCAAGGGCTTAGTGACTGCAACAAGGGGACCAAGAATTTCTCTCCTTAGATAAATAGCTTTTGAACAGGTCCACATAGCAACCAAGTTATCATAAGTTGGGAATTCCTGGATACTCAGGGCTCCGTCCAGTTTCCAAGAGTTATGCTTTAATTACAGATGTGGTATTATTATAAATATGAAGTGGAGGCTATAGAAGGGAGACAGACATAGAGTAGAAACCCAATCTCCTAAATATTTTTGCTCACTCTGTAAAACCCATTATTATTAAGGATTTATTTGGCATTATGTAACCCTAGTTTCCTACACCAATGTAAACCGATGAATATATAATAATCACCATATTCTAAAATGTCTGGAAGTTGAAAATAAAGGCACTCCTGTGCATGCAGTCAATCCTAGAAGGTCAGGCTTGGCGAAGTGTGGACGGCTGATGTCTTGAAACGTGGATTTCTGATGGGCTTCTGTCAAGCTAACTGATAAGAGTGGTTCACAGCCCAAACTGCTTGTACAAGCAACATGTCACGCTGTAAACTACAGTCTGTAATTTTGGTACATGCTAGGCAGAGGGTACCTATAGCCCAAATAAAAACCCAAAAGTGCCTGATGAGCATCCCTGGTTGACAATGATTTTACACGGCGCTGGCACAACTCATTGGTGGAGGAAGGAAGCGTGTCCTGGGTGATCCACTTGGGAGGGACCCTGAAAGCTTCACACCTGCTTCCTGGACTTCATCATTCCACGTGTCTTTCTCCCCTTTGTTGCTTTGTTTCAGGCTTCCCAAGAAACTGGAACCATGAGTTAAGACCCTCACGCTTGAGTCCTGGTGTCCCTCCCAGAATCAAGCAGCTCTGGTAGCGGTCTTAAATCAGTGGGTATTCCTTGAGTTTGTGGCTTCAGGCATCATCCTTCCTACCCCTGCTACCACACCTTTTACCAGGTTCCCATGAACGTTTTCTCAGGAAGTCTTCAATCTGTACATATGATGTGCTGGGCACCATGTAAGTGCAACCTCAGAAAATGCAGTGAGGGGAGCCAGGACTGAAGTCAGAAATGCACAGGCTGCAGGGTCATGGAAGTGGTCAGAGCACGCATGCTGGTGACCAGTGGACACCCACCTCACAGACACAGGCTGCTAGGTGGCAATGTGGTCCTGGCGTGTGTGCTCCCTGCTGAGGATTTTGCATAGCTCGGCAGGACATCCCATGAAGGGAATGTGTGGGGAAGTCATTGCCTGTTTGCAAGCTTTGTTGGTGCTGAGCAGGGTTTATCCTCGCCGCGGACTGGGCTAGACCTCCTTAAGCTTCTCAAATATGCACAGTCCTTTCTGGGAAGCTCGTGAACATGTGAGTTCAGAACGTGCATTTCTGAGAAGTCGGGGATACCATGCCGCTAGTAGGAGAGACTAGAGGGCATCAGTGTTCAGAGCTTTGCAGAATGAAGTTAATTCTGTTTCCACCCAAATGTTTCT
>JAKGGE010002347.1:0-5000 GCA_023748175.1 Hoolock leuconedys | reverse complement strand
CACCGGCGATCCCCGCGGCTGCCCCCACCGCCGCCGCGGTCGCGGCCAGCGCCCCCCGGAACGCCCTCCACCCCCGCACGCGCCGCGGGGGCCGACCCCCAAAAACCCTCCGGGCGCGGCGGGCGCGGCGGGCGCGGCGGGCGCGGCGGGCGCGGCGGGCGCGGCGGGCGCGGCGGGCGCGGCGGGCGCGGCGGGCGCGGCGGGCGCGGCGGGCGCGGCGGGCGCGGCGGGCGCGGCGGGCGCGGCGGGCGCGGCGGGCGCGGCGGGCGCGGCGGGCGCGGCGGGCGCGGCGGGCGCGGCGGGCGCGGCGGGCGCGGCGGGCGCGGCGGGCGCGGCGGGCGCGGCGGGCGCGGCGGGCGCGGCGGGCGCGGCGGGCGCGGCGGGCGCGGCGGGCGCGGCGGGCGCGGCGGGCGCGGCGGGCGCGGCGGGCGCGGCGGGCGCGGCGGGCGCGGCGGGCGCGGCGGGCGCGGCGGGCGCGGGGCAGGGGTGGCACACGCCACAACGACGGCCGAGGGAGGGAGGGGCCTGCGGTAAGAGGAAACGCCTGCGTGCGGCAACCTCGAGCGTTCGCGGTCAGGGCGGGGGGGGACCCGGCTGGTGCGCATGCGCGCAACCGCCCGAAGGCTCCCCCTCGCCCGTCGCGGCTCAGACCCGGCCCGGGAGAGCATGACGCCACCACATCGATCAGGAAGAGCCCCCAGGAGCAGGCGTCGGCCAGCCGGCCAGCCAGCGAGCCGATCAGCCCGGCCGTTCCCCGCTCTGGGGGGAGGGGCGGCGGACAACCCAGCGGAGACGAGAACGCCTGACACGCACGGCACAGAGCCAAGGGGGTGGGGTTGTCACGGCCGCCCCGGGTGCCCGCAGCGGAGAGCGCACGGGGGCAGGGTAGCCCTCGCCGTCTTCCCCGCCGCCCCCAGGTGGGTCAGAGACCCGGACCCGGGCCGGCACCTCGGGGGAGTCGGGACGCTCGGATGCACGAGAGAGCAGCAGGCTCACGGCCCCGCGCGCACCCGCCAGGGGAAGCACGGGGACACGCGGCGCCCCTCCCCGCGTGGCGGAAAGCAGGGACGGGACAGCGAGGTCGGGCCGGGGTTCCGCGCCCCTCGCCTCCCCCAGCGCACCACCCGCAGGCGGGGAGGAGAGACAGGCCCCGCGGGCGGAGCGAGAAGAACGGTCCCATTCGCCACGAATGTCCGCCCCTCGCCCGTCGCGGCTCAGACCCGGCCCGGGAGAGCATGACGCCACCACATCGATCAGGAAGAGCCCCCAGGAGCAGGCGTCGGCCAGCCGGCCAGCCAGCGAGCCGATCAGCCCGGCCGTTCCCCGCTCTGGGGGGAGGGGCGGCGGACAACCCAGCGGAGACGAGAACGCCTGACACGCACGGCACAGAGCCAAGGGGGTGGGGTTGTCACGGCCGCCCCGGGTGCCCGCAGCGGAGAGCGCACGGGGGCAGGGTAGCCCTCGCCGTCTTCCCCGCCGCCCCCAGGTGGGTCAGAGACCCGGACCCGGGCCGGCACCTCGGGGGAGTCGGGACGCTCGGATGCACGAGAGAGCAGCAGGCTCACGGCCCCGCGCGCACCCGCCAGGGGAAGCACGGGGACACGCGGCGCCCCACCCCGCGTGGCGGAAAGCAGGGACGGGACAGCGAGGTCGGGCCGGGGTTCCGCGCCCCTCGCCTCCCCCAGCGCACCACCCGCAGGCGGGGAGGAGAGACAAGGGGCCCCCGCGGGCGGAGCGAGAAGAACGGTCCCATTCGCCACGAATGTCCGCCCCTCGCCCGTCGCGGCTCAGACCCGGCCCGGGAGAGCATGACGCCACCACATCGATCAGGAAGAGCCCCCAGGAGCAGGCGTCGGCCAGCCGGCCAGCCAGCGAGCCGATCAGCCCGGCCGTTCCCCGCTCTGGGGGGAGGGGCGGCGGACAACCCAGCGGAGACGAGAACGCCTGACACGCACGGCACAGAGCCAAGGGGGTGGGGTTGTCACGGCCGCCCCGGGTGCCCGCAGCGGAGAGCGCACGGGGGCAGGGTAGCCCTCGCCGTCTTCCCCGCCGCCCCCAGGTGGGTCAGAGACCCGGACCCGGGCCGGCAC
Organism: Hoolock leuconedys; assembly: GCA_023748175.1. Classification (NCBI taxonomy): domain Eukaryota; kingdom Metazoa; phylum Chordata; class Mammalia; order Primates; family Hylobatidae; genus Hoolock; species Hoolock leuconedys. Next base: position 2,910 of record JAKGGE010002347.1, on the reverse strand, counting down.
CTCGGGGGAGTCGGGACGCTCGGATGCACGAGAGAGCAGCAGGGGACGCGCGCACCCGCCAGGGGAAGCACGGGGACACGCGGCGCCCCACCCCGCGTGGCGGAAAGCAGGGACGGGACAGCGAGGTCGGGCCGGGGTTCCGCGCCCCTCGCCTCCCCCAGCGCACCACCCGCAGGCGGGGAGGAGAGACAAGGGGCCCCCGCGGGCGGAGCGAGAAGAACGGTCCCATTCGCCACGAATGTCCGCCCCTCGCCCGTCGCGGCTCAGACCCGGCCCGGGAGAGCATGACGCCACCACATCGATCAGGAAGAGCCCCCAGGAGCAGGCGTCGGCCAGCCGGCCAGCCAGCGAGCCGATCAGCCCGGCCGTTCCCCGCTCTGGGGGGAGGGGCGGCGGACAACCCAGCGGAGACGAGAACGCCTGACACGCACGGCACAGAGCCAAGGGGGTGGGGTTGTCACGGCCGCCCCGGGTGCCCGCAGCGGAGAGCGCACGGGGGCAGGGTAGCCCTCGCCGTCTTCCCCGCCGCCCCCAGGTGGGTCAGAGACCCGGACCCGGGCCGGCACCTCGGGGGAGTCGGGACGCTCGGATGCACGAGAGAGCAGCAGGCTCACGGGCCCCAGCAGGCGGCTCAAGCAGGGGCAGGGCCGGCTAGCCGGGTCACCGGTAGGCCAGAGCCCCGCACGCATCCAGAGGCCCAACCTCTCCAGCGACAGGTCGCCAGAGGACAGCGTGTCAGCAATAACCCGGCGGCCCAAAATGCCGACTCGGGGTGAGAGATATACCTCCCCCGGGGGCAGGAGGGCGAGTCACCGACCACGCCGCCGGCCCAGGAAACGCACGACACGGACATCTGTCCCCAAAAACGCCACCATCGCAGCCAGACACGGAGCACCCCGGGCCCTCTGGTCTACCCCAGGACACACGCGGGAGGAGCCCCGGGCCAGGGACGCCCTCCCGGCCACCCGTGCCACAGGCAGGGGCCGGCCCGCGTCTCCGGAGCGAGACCCGGAAGCATTTTCGGCCGGCCCCTCGTAGGACCGGGACACGCGGCGCCCCTCCCCGCGTGGCGGAAAGCAGGGACGGGACAGCGAGGTCGGGCCGGGGTTCCGCGCCCCTCGCCTCCCCCAGCGCACCACCCGCAGGCGGGAGGGGAGGGAGGAGGGAGGGAGGGAGGGAGGGAGAGAGACAGAACAAACAAGGACTCGGTCGCGGGTCGTTGAGGACACAGGGAGACGCAGAATGCGTAGGCTCTTCCAGAACCCACACAAAGGCAGACAGAGGAAGAGAAAGAGGGAGGGAGGGAGGAGGGAGGGAGGGAGGAGGGAGGGAGGGAGGAGGGAGGGAGGAGGGAGGGAGGGAGGGAGGGAGGGAGGGAGGGAGGAGGGAGGGAGGAGGGAGGGAGGGAGGGAGAGAGACAGAACAAACAAGGACTCGGTCGCGGGTCGTTGAGGACACAGGGAGACGCAGAATGCGTAGGCTCTTCCAGAACCCACACAAAGGCAGACAGAGGAAGAGAAAGAGGGAGGGAGGGAGGGAGCGAGGGAGGGAGGAGGGAGGGAGGAGGGAGGGAGGAGGGAGGGAGGGAGGGGAGGGAGGGAGAGAGACAGAACAAACAAGGACTCGGTCGCGGGTCGTTGAGGACACAGGGAGACGCAGAATGCGTAGGCTCTTCCAGAACCCACACAAAGGCAGACAGAGGAAGAGAAAGAGGGAGGGAGGGAGGGAGGGAGGAGGGAGGGAGGAGGGAGGGAGGGAGGGAGGGAGGGAGGGAGGGAGGGAGGGAGGGAGGGAGGGAGGGAGGGAGAGAGACAGAACAAACAAGGACTCGGTCGCGGGTCGTTGAGGACACAGGGAGACGCAGAATGCGTAGGCTCTTCCAGAACCCACACAAAGGCAGACAGAGGAAGAGAAAGAGGGAGGGAGGGAGGGAGGGAGGGGAGGGAGGGAGGAGGGAGGGAGGAGGGAGGGAGGGAGAGAGACAGAACAAACAAGGACTCGGTCGCGGGTCGTTGAGGACACAGGGAGACGCAGAATGCGTAGGCTCTTCCAGAACCCACACAAAGGCAGACAGAGGAAGAGAAAGAGGGAGGGAGGGAGGGAGGAGGGAGGGAAGGAGGGAGGAAGAGAGGGAGGGAAGGAGGAAGGGAGGCAGGGAGGGACCGGAGAAAAGAGAGAAGGAAAAGAAACATGAAAAAAAGAGAGATGGAAAGGAAAGAAACATGAAAAAAAGAGAGATGGAAAGGAAAGAAACATGATAAAAAGAGAGATGGAAAGGAAAGAAACATGAAAAAAGAGAGAAAGAACGAGGAAAGACATGAAGGCAAGAAGGGAAACACAGACAGAGAGGAAAGAAAAAAAAGAAGCAAAGACAGGGAAGGAAAGACAAATAAAGCACGAAAGAAAAAAGAACAGAAAGAGGGAAAGGGAAAGAAGGAAGGAAGAAAAACATAAGGAAGGAGAGAAAGGAAGAAAGGAAGGAAGACAAGCATAAAGGAGAGAAAGAGAGAAGGAAAGAACACAGAGACAAAGAGTCACAAACACGTTTATCTATTTATAAATGTGAATATAATATTTTTTATACAGAAACTAAGGTATGTGTTTATAGGTAACTGCTTATATATGGATATTTACTTATCTATATATAAGCATCTGTATCTGTATATAATAGGCATATGTATTTATTATATACAAATGTGTTTACTTATACATAAACGTAAGCATCTGTATATACATAGACGCATCAATACAAGCACTTACGTTTACATATAAAAGTATAAAAACGTCCACATCTGTAAACGTATCGTACATACATAGAGATGAAAAAAAAACCTACCCTACGATAAGTAAATAGGCCGGCGCGGTGGCTCACGCCCGTCATCCCAGCATTTTGAGAGGCCGAGGTGGGCG
>JAKGGE010001540.1:0-13989 GCA_023748175.1 Hoolock leuconedys | reverse complement strand
ACAAAACCTTTAAACATCCAGAGATCTTTAAAAAAAGAGAGATGGAAAGGAAAGAAACATGAAAAAAAGAGAGAGAAAAGAACGAGGAAAGACATGAAGGCAAGAAGGGAAACACAGACAGAGAGGAAAGAAAAAAGAAGCAAAGACAGGGAAGGAAAGACAAATAAAGCACGAAAGAAAAAAGAACAGAAAGAGGGAAAGGGAAAGAAGGAAGGAAGAAAAACATAAGGAAGGAGAGAAAGGAAGAAAGGAAGGAAGACAAGCACAAAAGGAGAGAAAGAGAGAAGAAAAGAACTACTTACATCGAAAGATCACAAACAACGCTATCTATTTATAAATGTGAATAAGACATTTTTTGCTACAGAAACTAAGGTATGTGTTTAGGTAGGTAACCGCTTATATACATGGATATTTACTTATCTATATATAAGTATCTGTATCTGTATATAATAGGTATTAAGGTGTATTTATTATATATACAAATGTGTTTACTTATACATAAACGTAGCATCTGTATATACATAGACGCGATTAATACAAAGCACTTCACGCTTATGCGCATAAAAACGACCACATCTGTAAACGTACGACATACATAGAGATGAAAAAAAACCTGTACCCTTACTTATAAGTAATAGGGTCGGCGCTGGTGGCTCAATGTACCGTCATCCCAGCATTTTGAGAGGCCGAGGTGGGCGATCACCCGAGGGTCGAAATGACAAATATTTTTTCTCTGTTCCACTTATAAATATTAATAATTTATGTCACTTGGAAATAAAGCTGTCATCTGTTCCTGCCTGGGCCGAGATGGGTTTGCCAGCAGTGCTGATGGCAGAGGCCAGCTTTGAGGCTCCTCCTGGGGAGACTCCGAGTGGCAGGGAGCACGAAAGTCAGATCTCTCCGGACGCCAAATACTACCACCGGTAGGGCACAGATCCACATGGAGGTTTACACCTGGGTACCTGGGATAATCTTACACCTCGGAACAGGTGCAGCTGACTGGATGGGTCCGGAGACAAAAATCCTTGATTCTAGGGATGGAGCAAGAAACTTAGCCCTATTATGGCCACACCAGCCTAGGGTTCCCCACTCCTCTTACTCTCCTATTTCCCCACACTATCACCTGCCTTCTGTCCTAAAGCTCTCCTTGCCTTTTCCTAATGCCTTTTCCTGATTTCCCCACATCAATCCTCTTCCTGGCTCTGCTCCCACATTGTCCTAGCTCCCGCCCAGACTTGATTTAAAACCATTCTGCTCACCACCTCCTAGGGGCTATGCCCATTCTTCCTTTACACGCTCCACTCTTGGTTCTGCTCTCTGGCCCATGCTATGCTCCTCTTTCAGTCATGTCTCCACCACCCATTACTTCCAGGCTAGACCCCGCCTAGCGCTCCCAGCACCACCTCGTCCTCCTCCTGCCCTGTCTCTATCCAGGCTCAGTAGAATTCCCAGCAGAGTGGAGGCTGCGGGTTGTGCTGGAGGCAACCCAGGGAACCTGGGTTCCCTGCCTTAAGGGCCACCACACTGAGGCCATCTCCCGTCCTTCCTGGGAGGAAGTATCCCATACCCCTGAGGCTGGCATGAAACCTCCTGCTTGGGCCGCCATTGTCCACCCCAGACCCATGGGCTCCAATCCAGATGTTGGTTGAAGCAAAGGAGCCTGACCAAGGCTGTCCTGTGGTCACATGCTGACTACCAAGGACACAGACATATGGACAAGCAAGAAACAAGAAAGGAAAATTTACCTTTGGAAAATCCTTTCCAAAGATGTTCCCTTTTGGTCCCTTTCCAAATGAGAATTATATACAATGCAATAAAAGTTGTGGATGGATGGATTGATGGATGGATGGATGATAGGTGGGTGGATGGATGAATGGATGCATGGATGATGTCTGAATGGATGATACCGAACGAGCGGGTGACGGACGGCGGGCGGCGGATGGACGAGTGGATTTGACGAAATCGGACGCAATGGACGACGGCCTACGGACGGACGGATGAACGATAGGTGATGGATTTGACGAACGGAACGCATCGACGATAAGCAGACGGACGAACGGACGGACGAGTACCGAACGGGTGGGCGGATTTGGACAAGTGTAAGTGACGATGACGGACGATGGGCGTACGGGCAAACGGACGTAAGGCGGCAATACCGGGACGGGTGGCAGGACGAACGGCGGATGCGCACCGGGTGACGGACGGTGTTGACTTACGTGACAAACGGGACGGACGGTCAGCAGATAATGAGTGACCGTGCGGCCGGATGGACGAAGCCGCTCCAATTCATCTTTTGAAAAGCGGTCCCGAGAACCGCTCACGAAACATCTCACCGTTAATCGTGACGCCGGCCGCTACGGCCCATGCCCGCAATCACCCCAGTAACTTTGGGAGACCAAGATGGAGGGATGTTGAGCCCAGGAATTGAGACCAGCCTGGCAACATAGTGAGACCTTGCTCCCTGCAGTAAAAAAAAAAACACAAAAAAATTAGCTGGGTGTGTGGTGGTGTGCACCTGTGGTCCCAGCTACCAGGAGGCTGAGGCAGGAGGATCATTTGAGTCTGAAAGGTCAAGGCTGCGTGAGTCATGATCACTGCTGCACTCCAGCCCAGGGCAAGAGAGTGAGTCCTTAACTCAAAAAAAAAAAAAAAAAAAAAAAAAAAAATCAGATGTTATTTCTGGCTTGTATATGTATCACACAGAAAACATGTTCTTAATTAATGCTCAGCATTGCCAGCAAATATTTATTGAGCATATTGTGTTCCAGGCTGCATAAGGATACATCAGTGAAAAAATACAGGCATACCACAGAAACATTACAGATTCAGTTTCAGACCACTGCAAATAAAGCATTATTGCAATAAAGTGAGTCACAATAAATTGTTTGGTTTCCCCCTTTTAGAGCCGAGGCAGGTGGGATCACCTGAGGCCAGGAGTTCGAGACCAGCTTGACCAACATGAGAAACCACGCCCCTACTAAAATACAAAATTTGCTGGGTGGTGGCACATGCCTGTAATCCCAGCTACTCAGGAAGCTGAGGCAGGACAATCACTTGAACCCAGGAGGAGGAGGTTGCAGGCGCCTGAGCAACAACAGCAAAACTCCATCTCAAAAAAAAAAAAAAATATTTTATTGCTGAAAATGTCAATGAGCATTTGAGCCCTTGACAAGTCATAATCTTTTGCTGGTGGGAGGTCTACCTTTGATAAACAATGGCTGCTGACTATCAGGGTGGTAGTTGTTAAAGTTTGGGGTAAAGGCGGGTAATTCCTTAAACATTTCTTAAAACTGACACATGATACTGGAACATATTTATCAGTACATGTGATATTTTGATACATGCATATAATATGTAATGATCAAACTGGCATTTAGACATCCATCATTTTGAAAAGTACCATTTCTTTGTAAGTTAGAGCATTTTAAGTTCTAGTTGTGAAATATGAAATATATTGTTACATTACTGTGCTAATAAAACACTGGAACTTATTCCTTCTCTCAAACTGTTTGTTTGTACCCATTAACCAACCTCTCTTCACCCCTCCCCCATCCTTCCCAGACTCTGTAACTATCGCTCTGCTCTCTACCTCCATGAGATAAATATTTTTAGCTCTCAAGACCTGAGTGAGAACATGTAATATTTGTCATTCTGTGCCTGGTTTGTTTCATCTAAATATAATGAATTCAAGTTCAATCTATGTCGCTGCAAATGCACAGGATTTTATTCTTTTAATGGTCGTATAGTATTCTATTGTGTATATGTACCACATTTTCTTTTATCCATTCATCCTTTGGATGGGACACAGGTTGATTCTATATTTTATATTGTGAATAGTGCTGCAATAAACATGGGAGTGCAGATATACCTTTGACATACTGATTTTCTCTTCCCTTTGATAAATACCCAGCTTTGTAGTTTTTGAGAAACCTCCTACACTGTTTTCCATAATGGTTAAAAAATTAATTTACATTCCCACCAAGTGTATACAGAACCATCTTTTCTCCACATTCTCTACTGGTATTTAATTTTTTTGTCTTTTGATAATAGCCATTGAGTTGGGATATGTGTCTCACAGTGATTCTTGATTTTCATTTCCTCATGATTAGCAATGTTGAACATTTTTCATATCTCTTGGCCATTTGTATGTCTCTTCTTTTGAGAAAGGTCTATTCAAATCGCTTGCCCAATTCTTTTTAATCGAATGATTTGTTGTTGTTTTCTGCTGAGTTGTTTGAGTTCCATGTACAGTCTGGATGTTAGTCCTTTGTTGACAATAGCTTGTAAATATTCTCTCACATTCTATAGATTGTCTCTTCATGTTGAATGTTTTCTTTGCTGTGCAGCAGAGTTTTAGTTTAATATAGTCCCAATTTGTTCATTTTGTTTTGTTGCCTATGCTTCGAGGGTCTACTACAAATCTGCCAAGGTTGATGTCCTGAAGCATTTCCTTATGTTTTCTTCTAAGGTCTTAACATGTAAGTCTTTAATCCATTTTGAGTTGATTTTTGTATATGGGGAGAGATACGCATCTAGTTTAATTATTCTGCATATAGATACCAAGCCCAGCACTATTTATTTATTTATTTAGAGTCAGGAACTCACTCTGTTGCTCAGGCTGGAGTGCAGTGGCACTATCATAGTTTACTGCAGCCCTGACTCCTCGGGCCTGCCAATACTTCCACATAAGCTCCTAAGTGAAGGGAACTACAGGCACCATCCACTACACCTCCAGGTAATTTTAAAAGCTTTTAGAGCTGGGGTCTCCCTTGTTGCCCAGGCTGGTCTTGGATCCTCCAGGCCTGGGCAATTCTCCCACCTCGCCTCCCAAAGTGTTGGGCACACATATGCCACCACACCTGGCCACCATTTATTGAAGAGGATGTCTTTACCCAATGTCTGTTCTGGTGCTTTTGCTGGCAACCACTTCCACAGAATATAAATGTGACTTATTTCGGTTTTCTGTGCTTTCCACTGGTCTATGTGTCTATTTTTATACCAATACCATGCTGTTTTGGTTACTAACTTTATAAGATACTAAAGTCAGGTAATATGATGCCTTTTAACTTTTGTTCTTTTGCTCAGCATTGGCTATTCAGGGTCTTGTGAACTCCATATGAATTTTAGTGCTGTTTTTCTATTTCTGTGAAGAATGTCATTGTATTTTGATAGGGAGATTGCATTGAATATGTAGATTGCTTTGGGACTATGGTCATTTTAAAGGGCCATTAATTCTTCTGATCCATGAACATGAGACATCTTTCAGTTTCTTTTGTGTCCCTTAATTTCTTTCATCAGTGTTTTGTAGTTTTCCTGGTAGAGTATTTTACATCATTGGTTACGCGACCCTAGGGTTTTTATTTATTTTATAACTCTTTGTAAATGGATTTATTTCTTTGATTTCTTGTTCTTTAGTTCATTATTGCATAAACACCACTGATTCCTTGTATGTTGCTTTTTGAAGATAATTTGCACCTCACTTAATTCACTTATCAGTTCTATGAGTTTTTGGTGAAGTCTTGACTTTTCTCTATGTGCCAATTAGTTATCTGCAAAGAGGGACAATTTCACTTCCTTCAATTTGGATGCCTTTGTTCTTTCTCTTGCCTGGATTGCTCTGGCAAGGGCTTCCAGTAATATGTTGAATTGAGGGTGAGTGAGCATCCTTGTCTTGTTTGAAGTATTAGAGGAAAGGCTTTCAGCTTTTCCCCATTCAGTATGATGTCAGCTGAGGCTTGTTATATGACTTTATTATGTTAAAGTATGTTCCTCCTGCATTTAACCAATGATGTACACCTCTACAAGGAAAACTACAAAACACTGCCTAATGCATTGGAGAATTTTATCATTAAGGGATGCTGAATTCTATCAAATAATTTCTGTGTCTATTGGGATGATCATATGATTTTTGTCCTTCATTGTGCTGGATGTGATGTATCACATTTGTATGTTGAGAGCCATCCTTGCCGTAATCCTGGGCTAAATCCCAATTTGCTCATGATGTATTATCTTTGATGCTGTTGACTGAGTTTTGCTAGTATTTTGTTGAGGACTTTCATGTCTATGTTCACTGTGAATATTGGCCTGTAGTTTTTTCTGTTGTGTCCTTGTTCCTTTGGCTTCTTGGTATCAGGGTAATGCTGGTCTTGTAGAAAGAGTTTGGAAGAATTTTTTCTTTGGAAGAGTTTTGAGAAGAATTGGTGTTAGTTCTTTGTGGTTTGTAGAATTCAGCAGGTAACTCCTTTTCAGTCCTGAGCTTTCAGAGACTTTTTATTACTTCGATCTAATCTCTATTATTATTATCAGTCAGTTCAAGTTTTCTGTTTCTTCCTGGTTCAGTCTTGATGGTTGTATATGTCCAATAATTTATCCATTTCTCTATAGGTGCTCCAAATTGTTATGTATTTTCATAAAAGTTCCAATGATCCTTTGTATTTCTGTGGTATCAGTTGTAATGTCTCCTTTATATTTTCTTGGATTTTCTTTATTTTAGTGTTCTTTCCTACCCCCGCACCCCCAGCCAGTTAGTCTTAGCTAGCAGTTTTATTGATTTTGTTTTGTCTTCTTTTCCAAAAGTCGATTTTGGCTTTTCTGATCCTTTGTTATTTTTTAAGTCTCTGTTAGTTTAGTTCTGCTTTTGGCTCTGACCTTTCAAATTTTATTTTATTTTTAAAAATTTGAGACAGGGAGTTTTGCTCTTGTCACCCAGGCTGAGTGCAGTGGCACGATCACAGCTCACTGCAGCCTTGACCTCTGGCCTCAAATGATCCCTCTCATCTCAGCCTGAGTAGCTGGGACTATAGGGTGGCGCCACTGCGTCTGCCTATTTTTGTAATTTTATATTGATGGAGTCTCACCATGTTGCCCAGGTTGGTCTAAAACTCCCAGGCTCAATCAATGCTCCTCCATCAGCCTCCCAAAGTGTTGGGATTACAGGTGCTAGGGGCCACTGCACCTTGCTTTGATCTTATTATTTCTTTTCCCCTTCACTAATTTGGCTCTGGTTTGTTCTTGCTTTTCTAGTTCCTTTGAGGTTATCATTAGCTTTTTTATTTGAAATATTTTTGATGTAGGCATTTATTGCTATAACTTCCCCTTTTAGCACTGCTTTTGCTGTATCCCATGTGATTTTGATATGTTCTTGTTTTCATTTGTTTCAAGACTTTGTTGTTGTTGTTAAGTCAGACAGAGTCTTGCCCTGTCATCCAGGCTGAGTGCAGTGGCACACCTTGGCTCACTGGAAACCTCTGCTTCCTAGGGTTCAGGCAATTTCATGCCTAAGCTACACCTCGAAAGTAGCTGGAACTAGCTTGTGGGTCACCATGCCAGGCTAATTTCTGTATTTTTAGTGCAGAGATGGGTTTCTCCATGTTGGCTAGGCTGGTCTTAAACTCCTGGCCTCAAGTGATCCACCTGCCTCAGCCTCCCAAAATGCTGGGATTACAGGCGTGAGCCATCATGCCCGGCTTGTTTCAAGACTTTTAGATTTTTAAATTCTGCATGGTCCTAATGGTCACTCAGGGAGCATGTCATTTAATTCCATGTATTTGTATAGTTTTCTAGAGTTTCTCTTGATATTGATTTCTAGTTTTATTCTGTTGTGGTTTGATGTGATTTTGATTTTTAAAAATTTGTTGAGATATGTTTTGTGGCCTACTATGGTCTATCCTGGAAAATGTTAATGTGCTGATGAAACAACGTATTCTGCAATGCTGGATAAAAATGTCCCGTGTTTACAGGTTCATTTGGTCTAAAAGTGAAGTTTAACCAATGTTTGTTGACTTTTCTGTCTACGATCTTTGTCCCAGTGCTGAGTGGTGTTAAAGTCTCCAACCATATTGTGTTGGAGTCTATCTCTCCCTAGTCTAATAATATTTGCTTTATGTATCTTGTATAATTGTGGTATTGGGTGTATATATATTTAGAATTATATCTTCTTGCTGAATTGATCCTTTTATCAATATATAATGACCTTCTTTGTTCTTTTAACATCCTTTTTGACTCAAAGCCTGTTTTATCTGGCATAGCCACTTCTGGCTCTTTTGGTTCTCCATTTGTAGGAATATCTTTTCTGTACTTTCACTTTTAGTCCATATGTGTCTTTATAGGTGAAGTAAATTTCCTGTATGTATCATGTAGTTGGCCATTTTTTTTTCATACACTCAGTCAATCTATTTATCTATTTCATTTTTTTTTTCAAAGATGGGGTCTTGCTATGGCTGCTCCAGGCTGGACACAAAACCTTGGGCTCAAGTGATTTTCATCTTAGCCTCCTGAATAGCTGTGACTACAGGCACATGGCTCCACACCTGGCTCTCGAGACATTTTAAGCAGTGGCAACTTAATTCGACCAATTTACAGTCAAGGTTATTATTATTAATAGAAACAACTTTATTTTGTCATTTTAAACGGCTTTTAAAAAAAAATAATAAAAATTGTTTCTGGTTGTTTTGTATATTATCCTTTGTTCCTTTCTTTCTCTCTTACTATCATTGTAGTTTTGTTGTTTTCTGTAGTGGTAACATTTGACCTTTCTTTTCTAATTTGTGTGTTTACTCTACCAGTGAGTTTTATATATCAGGTGGTTTTCATGATGGTATCTACCATCCTTTCACCTCCAGATGTAGGAATCCCATAAGCACTCTTTGTATGGCTGAATCCAGTGATGATAAATTTCCCTGCTTTTGCTTTCTATCTGGGAAAGATCTTTATTTCTCCTCATTTTCAAGGATAGCTTCAGGCATCCTACCGTAAGCCTTATTATCTTCAGCAGGTGAATATATTGTCTCATTCTCTCCTGGTCTGTAAGGTTTCTGCTGAGAAATCTGGTTGATTCTTTGAGTATGCGGACTTGACGCTTTCCTGTTGTTTTAGAATTCCCTTTGTCTTTGACTTTTGACAGTTTGACTATAATGTGCCTTGAGAAGACCTTTTGGGTTGAATCTATTTGGGAATCTTTGAGCTTCCTGTATCTGATGTCTACATTGTTCCTATAAACACCTGAGAAATTTTCTAAACCAAATTTTTTGAGACAGAGGCTTGCCTCAGCTGCCCATGCTGGGGTGCACAGCACAATCTCAGCTCACTGCAACCTCCTGGCTCTGGTTCAAGCAATTCTGTTGCCTCAGTTCTGAGTCGCTTGGATTACAGGCACATGCCACCACGCCCAGCTAATTTTTGTATTTTTAGTAGAGACGGGTTTCACCATATTGGCTGTGGGCTGGTCTCAACTCCTGACTCCAGGATCCACTCCACCTCTAGCCTCCCAAAGTGATGGGATTACAAGGAGCCACCATGCCCAGCCTTTTCAATGAAAAAATTGTATTAAGCGTATTTCTATACCTTTGCCTCCATCTCTCTTCCAGAGTATCCAAAATTTAAATATTTGATCTAGACTGCTTGCTCTAGTCAATTGTTGAAGTTGTAAATTGTATTTTTATTTTATTCCATTGAATTCTCAATTTGAGGGATTTATGTTTGGTTCTTTTTTATGATATCTATTTTGTTGTTGTTGAATTTCAAGTATTCAGATCATGAATTGCTTCTCTGATTTCTTTTGCATTGTGTATCTGTGTTCCATTGTTTCACTAGGCTTTTAATATCATATTTTTGAATTCCTTTTTCAGGCATTTGTAGATCTCTTTTTCACTGGAGTCTGTTGCTGGAAAATTATTGTGTTCCTTTGGAAGTGGGAAGTGTCTGCTCCTTTGCTTTTTCATGTTTGTTGTGTTTTGTTTTGTTTTGTTTGTTTTGTTTTGCTTTGTTTTGTTTGACAGAGTCTCGCTTCTGTAGCCCAGGCTGTAGTGCAGTGGTGTGATCTCCTCCGCCACTGCAAGCTCTGTCTCCCCGGTTCATGCCATTCTCCTGCCTCAGCTCCTGAGGGGCTGGGATTACAGGTGACAGCCACCAAGTCTGGCTGATTTTTTGTATTTTTAGGTGAGGTGGGTTTTAACTATGTTGGCCAGGATGGTCTCTGATTCTTAACCTCATGATCCGGCCTGGCCTCAGCATCTCAAAGTGCTGGGACAGGTGTGAGCCAATGTGTCTCGGCCGCTTGTGTTCTTATATTGATATCTCCACACATCTGCAACAGTTGCTTTTCTCAATATGGAGGATCTCTGCTACAAAAGACTTTTTTCTGTATATGTGTCTCATAGTGTTGGCTTGGTAGGGTGCACCTTGGCTTTCTATTCTAAGTATACAGAAGCATAGTCTTATATGATTTTTTTCAGCACAGTGGTGGTGGTGGCGCCGATGTGCCAGTCATTGGGCCCTGGGGTGGTATATAAGGGTATCGTAGTGGGTATAGCAGGACAATCTTTGGGTCTCCAGGTGATTTTCTAGGTGCTGTGCATTGGCAGTAGTGGCCGGGCGGGTGACCGTCCTAAGGTTTGGGGGCATTGATGATACCAGTACTGGTGGTGAATGAATCCATGCCCCCTGCAGCACACGCTGGCACCGCATTGCGACACGCGACCACCCTCAGGCCCCGGTGCATGTAAGTGCTGGTAGCAGCGGATGTGGTCAAGAGTACGCATGATGGCACCAGATCAAGACAAACAAGACCACTCTGCCTGCAATTTTGTCTGCTCAGACCAAAGCAAGAAGATTCGGAACAAGAAATGATCCTCATCGCCTATCCTGGTTGATGTCAGCATATTGCTTTTCTGCCAGTCAGCGGCCTACCATTCTTTAGCTCCTTTTAGTGAGAATTACTAAGAGATAGCCAAGCACAGAATCACCCCCTCTTCCTGACAGCATCCTGGATCCTCCTGAATCACCCAACCCAAGCCCAGACACAAGTCCTTTCGACATACTGAGACTTCCTCATGGTTACCCGCGGGTTTATGGTTTCATGAAATGAGTAAAAACCTCAATTTTGTTTGCAGCATAGTGCGTGCTCCTGGTGGTCTTTGGTTAGAGAATGCTGGACAAATTTGAAAAGTAATAAAAATTTCAAATGATTTACAAGTTCAATAGTTTAATATCCTGTTTTAGAAACTTGAAAAGAGATTCTCCCCTATCTCTACACTGGAGGACTCTCAGCAAAGGCCTGAATGACCTACAAGGGAGAATCCTTTGAAATCAAAGTTTAGTTACTGTTTCAGTGGACAAGAAAGTTTCACCTGAAAAATCACATTCCTCTGTGAATTGTTAGGTCCCTGATGCACTATGCAGAATTTGCATTTTAGTTTGCAGGATTAGAAATGGAATGGAATAAGTGTCATAGTAATTGTCTGCTTGTTGGGCTACTTCATAATAAGCACCAACAAACTAACTGGATTGAGAGGCTTTGGGCTGACAGAATGAATTTGCAGTCCTGGAGGCTGGATGTCCAAGGTCAAGGTAAGTTCACAGGGTTGGCCCCTACAAGGCCTCTCTTGAGCTTGGCTAGATGCCTCTCTTCCTGTGTCCTCACCTGTCGCCCCTCTGTGTGTCTGTGTCCTCATCTTCTCTCTATAAGGACACTCCTAGTCCCTCATGGACCAGGGCCTACCTTAATTTACTCTGCCTACCTAAAGAGCTCACCCCAAATACAGCCACCTTCGAAGGTGCTGGGGTTAGGACCCCTTCAACATGTGAGTTTTGGGGACACAACCAGCATGTAACAGCCATTTTCCATTATTTATGAGTTAAAGAGAAGAAGCCAAAATGAAGCTGTCAAGTAAATTAGCCAGCTGGCCCAATTCAGCTCAGCATCCATTCTCCCACCGGAAGCGATCACACAGAGCACAGCTGTTGAGTTTTTTCATTTCCATTTAACTTCACACCGCTCTCAGCAGCAATTAATATTCTCAGTAACTAAAGTCTCCTGATATCAGACAAGGAGAAAATGCTGGCTGAAGCCTTTCAGGCATCATTCAGGGTGACATTTGAGTCAGCTTCCTTGACCTCCCAATTGAACCTCCTAGGTAATTGGATGAATCAGATCAATAAGCAGAGATGGATATTTATTTCCACGCCAGCCTTCCTCTCTGCTGGCCACCACTGCGTGCATGACACATCCCCGCTGACTAAATCCAGACCCGGAACATCGCCTCCCTTGGTAGCCCATTCTTGTTGTGCAGCAGCTCTCAGTCACCAGGATGGTGATGGACATTTCTGCAAGAAAATGATGCCTGGGTTAAGCTTCACCGTCTGTGGCCGCCCAAAAGGTCCCCTAGAAAGGTACTTCAAGGCCTGTTTTTCAAAGCATGTTATAAAACCTCGGCTCAGAATAGCACTCTCATCACTAGGAATGCAGCTCCTTTCCCCATGTGCTAACCCCCATTTTGGGAGGCATGCGCAGAGCCATGTGGTCCAACCTCACACAATTGCTTCTCTTGGCACCTCCACAGTGGCGGCACCCCAGTCACAGGGCTGCCCTGAAGGGGTTCAGCCACACACCTCCCACCCTCCCAGATGGCCTGGTACTTAGGATGTCAAATAAGTGAAAGGAACCAACAGTCCTGCCAGACCTGGGTTCCCACAGGCCCATCAAGGTCAGCTGCAGGGACCTTTGGCAAGCCTCTCCATCTCTGGGCAGCTCTGTCAGCCTGAGGGTGTTAAGCGCAGCTCTGTACCTCTTCTGTGAGACACTGGCATGGGATGCCTGCCCTAGTCTGTTGGCAGCTGCTATTACAGAATACTCACAGAGTGGGGAGCTAAAACAACAGATATTCATTTTCACAGTTTTGGAGGCTGCAAAGTCTAAGATCAAGGTACTGGCAGATTTTCCATGCCTGGCTTTCAGAGATGGTGGCCTCTCTTCTTCCTGTGTCTCACAAGGCAGAGAGAGCTCTCTTTGTCTCTTCCTGTTTTTATAAGGGCACCAATCCCACTGGGGTCCCATCCCATGACTGACTCACCGCCAATCACTCCTCTGGCCCCACTCCAAAATACCTATCTCTAGTGGGGAATTAGGGCTTTGATTGTAAGGAATTTTGAGGACATATTTAGGTCCATGGCACTGCCCACAGAATGCAATAGTAGAGCCCCTGGGACACCTCTCACAAATGTTGGCTACCATCATCATTATCCCACCGATAGAGAATATACAGGCCACCCTAGGGTTGTTTGCTCACTGCCACACCCCGGGTACGAGGGACAGGCCTGGCCTCACCGGGTGTGAAGACAGGCTTTATGGACCTGTGTGGTGTGTCTGCTACAGCCACAGTCTCACACCTCTACAGTCCCCCGGGGGTACCCTTTGTCGTCAGTTCCTGATGTCTACACTCCCCACCCCACAGGGCCGGAAGTGCTGCAGGCTGCATCAATAGGATGTTGGTAGGAAGATGAAATTGCCTCCCTGTGAGACTGGAAGCAAAGGCCTATAGGGACTCTAAACCAAAGCCATCCCAAACTGGATGAGGCCTTATCTCTGGGTTGGATGTAGCTGGCGCCCACAAGAAAGCCATCACCCTATTTTGGTAATAAATCAGTAGCAGCACATCGTAGCACTCCTGCCAGTGAAAGTGGAGAGGAACATGCATTAGAGAAGATTCAACCCGGTAAAGACAATCTCATTAACAAATTGTCAGGAGCACAGAATAAAGTAGAAGACAGCCTTTTTTGGGTGATGTGCTGGCAGAACTATGTATTCGTGGTCGTGATGGTGAAGCTATTGTGCAGGGAGAGAGGCAACATTTTGAACGTGTGAGCTATTTTGTGCTAATCCTCTCTACTTTTTTTTTTTCGGGTCTGATTTAATATCTTCTCATTGGTAAACTAGCTGTAAGGAGGCAATTTGGGCTACTTAAACAAAAATAACACAGACTGGGGAGCTGAAATCAACAGAGACTTACTTCTTCAGATTTGATTGATTGATTGATTGATTGATTTTTGAGACAGAGAGTCTGCTCTCTGTCACCCAGGCTGGAGGACAATAAGGCTGACCTCACCTCACTGCAAACTTCCACCTCCTGGTTCAAGCGATTCTCCTGCCTCAGCCTCCCAAGTATGGGACTATAGGTGCCCACCGTCACACCCAGCCACTTTTCCATTTTAGTA